>NTPY01000727.1:115874-144874 GCA_002922825.1 Brachionus calyciflorus
TGAGCAATTTTTAAATAAAAAAAAATTATTTCAAAATGTTGATCCATTCAAAAAGGACGACCTTTTAAATTAAAAAAAAGAAAAAATTCAAGCCGCTCTCTTTCTTTTTGTCAATACTGTATAGTAATTTAATAATTTTCATTAAAATTAAAAAATTTGTATTATTTCTTTAAATTTGGAAAGGGAATATCAAAATGATGAGAAAAATAATAATGAGAAAAGGTTTACAAGTATTAAAAGATGGTCATCTTTATTATAAACATAGAATAAACAAAGGGAGCATTTATAAGAAATCTGTCCTAGCTAAAAAGGAATCTAAATATAAAGGAACAATTACAATTTCTGATAACGAGCAAATTCTATCAGGAATACCCCATAACGAAAATAAATAATCTATTTTGATTAGAGAAAAAAAATTGGTTTAACACTCAAAGGACGGACGGGTTTATAAAACCTTTTTGCTTTGTTTTTTTTAATTTTCACAGTAAAATTTAAATTTTCAGTTTTGATATTTTTTATAATTATTAAGTATAGTAAAATCAATAAAAAAAATTAATTTTCTTGAAAAAATATTATAATTTTACGGAGAAAAAAAAATAACATCGTTAAGGACGGACGGGTTTATAAAACCCGTCCTTTAAAATTTCTTGTATTGCCGCAAAAAAATTGAAAATCTCTAAAGAAATGTTATTACAGAATTTTATTTAATCTAAATTTATTAATTTTAAACCAAAAAATTCTCCAAATAAAAATTTCTTAAACTTATGTTTCAAAAGGATTTATTCCAAATAGAAAAGGTTTTTGGTATCAGTTCGATTTATTTAGTGTAGGTTGATATTTATTTAATTAATTTACATTTAATTTTCTTAAAATAGTTCTATTTTTTATTTTAAACACTTTCCCTTTACCTTTTTAAATTAGTAAAAATTGATATTTTATTCACAATCTTATTACACAGAGTTAAAACTTATGTTAAATATTGAATAAATTAATAGAAAAAATTCGGCTTTGATTTTTTTTATGACTGGTTTTTCATAGGTCGGGTTTTATAAACCCGTCCGTCTTTAAAGGTATCAAAATTTTCGGTATTTTGTAAAAAAGTACGGTCTTAAATTAGTACGCATAAAAAAAATAATTTTATAAAAGTACGGTCTTATTTTTGTACGGTTTGAAAACAAATATGTCTTATTATTGTACAGTTTGAAATAAGTACGGTTGAATTTAGTAAGGAATTTAAAAAATATGGTTTTAAAAAAGTTCGGTATAAATTAAATAAAAAATAGATAAATATTCGACGTGTCGTGTCCTAGTGACAAATCATAAGCATAAGCAAGTGCAAAATGGCCACAGTCATTTGTACCAAATTAAGCTTTCACTTGAACCATATTAACTGTATAAACTTCGTGTTCTGGATAGAAATACAAATAAAGCCGAAATATTTAAATGTTCAGTATCTATTTTACCAACCATAAAATCACAAATAGAAACAATAGGGGCGTTAAATAAGCATTCGTACTCCTTGTATTTTAAGTTTCATCAGAATGTATTTAATATATTGCCGATTTTAAACCTTTCCCGCGCTAATTGACTGTCAACATTCTACTTTTGATTAACAATGAAAAACTATTTTGTATTCATTTTTTAAAATTGTGGCGACGACAAGCCTCGCAATTATCTGGCTGCCAACTGAATTCCAAAAAATTATTTCAAGACATTTAGCTGCTTATCAAGAGCTGTCATAAAATTTACTAAACGAAGAAAGTATTTGACCTTGTAGTCAAATCTCTCAACCGCTAGGTCACCGCCACGACAGCAAGATAACTGCTGTCGCTCCAAATGCATATTAAAATTATGATTTGATCAATTTTGTTATATTAATTTGTTTCAATGTTTATTTTAAAGATTGACAGCGCTTCAGTTTTATGTAGACTTTGAATGGATATTATTTTGTAATATTAAAAAATACAATTAATAGTCATTATTAAAGATTTTGATTAATTCGATATAAGGAAATATTTTATAAAATTTAATAAAAAAAATACAAAAACTGAATTTTACAGATTAATATCATTATTTTTTCCATTTTTTTATAACTAAATTTTTAGGAGAATTGATAAATTGAGATTATTTTCAGGAGCTTACCAAAGGAAAATTTTAAAGTTTTTTCAACATGAGAATTATTAACAACTGTCAAATGCAAATATCTCTCATTCTTTAATTTGTCAGTTTGGTGAGTTGGGTCTTTAGCAGTATGCCTTCTAAAGATTGAAAGAACTCCGTTGACAATGATTAAAACTGTTTCATTGAATTTCCAGAAGATTAGAACTTATCCCATATCGAAATCTCCTTTGAGATCTCCTTGAGATAGATGGAGATTTAGAAAAATGAAAAAAGACAGAGATAAATAAAAGAAAGAGAAGAGAATGTCTCATTTTTCTCTTAATTATTTTATTTCTTAATTGAAAAATGATTAATTAACTTTAAAACCTGTTGTCTGTTATTAAAAGAAAAAAATATTGATAAAACAGTAATAAATTTTTTTTTAAAACGGTAATTTTAACAATTAATTTCTTGTTTAATTAATTTTTTTAGAGTGGCAACTTTATTTAAATTAATGGTTCTCAGGTAAAATGACAACATACTTTGAATAGCCGAAAAATTAATTTTACACGAAAGTGCTATAAAAAAAAATATTGACAATAATTTAAATTTATGCTGTAGTTTCTTATTAGTCAAAAATTCTACCAAAAAAAACATTAATTTAGAAAAATACTTAATTAATATATTAGGACAATAAAGGACTATCATAAGGATACTTTTTTCAATGGTGAACATCGGTTATACTAATAGAAAGTATGACAAGGTACAAAATAAGGAAACTAATAATTTAATAGAAAAAATAGGTAATCGAGGATTATCCTCGTGTGAGTGCAGTCTATATTTGACTTCTTTGGTTTTAGAAAAACATGTTCTTCATTGTAAAGTCTTAGACCATTGCTGGAATTTTGGTGCTAATTTTTATCCTTGAGTTTATACGAAAATAAAGTGTTATGCATACTTGCTTTAGAGTTACTAAAATTACCATGTTTTAATTTGGGACAATAGCCAAAATTATATTTTCTTTGTTTTATGTACATAATTAATCTTAATTAATTTAGTCTAAACGCAAAACTTGAATTAATTATTAATATTAACAGTAAAAAGACAACGTTTTAACACTTGAATGTAAAAAAATAAAAAAATACTCCTCCCAATTTTTTTTCGGTTAATCAAAGATTTTATTTTCTGATGATTGTCATTTACAGGAAATTAATTATAGCGTTGTCATTTTACCGTGAGCCCAAATCAATTATTAAAGAATTAACTTTTTTCTTTTATTTTTTTTAAAAGCGGCTCTTTTGAAATATTAAAAGTTGAAATTTATTGTCTTAAAATAAAATTGTATGATTTTTTTTCTCATAATAAATCCCAAATAAAAAAATAAATGATACCGAAAAAAAATTAAACACATTAAATTAGTTCAAATATAAAACAAAAGTCAAAAATCTTTGTCTATAAATTTAATTAGACAAATCAATTATCAAAAATTATTGAAAAATACCTATTTGATAACTAAAAATTTTTTTTTTCTCAGATTTATCTCTAAGAGATTAATTTGAGATCTCTGTCTTAAAAATCTCCAGTTATTCTTAGTATTTTCTCGAAGAGATTCAAAAAAAAAATTAAATTTTTTTTTTAAATTAAATTATTTGGAAAATTTACTATAACTAAATACGCTACCTAGATCAAGCATATTTAGTTTTGATACATCTTCATTGCAAATAAAACACTCAAATATTTTTTTCAAAAAAATATTTTTAAACATCGCTCTTTTCTTATGAAATTTCAAATGTAGCTAAAACTGTTATAGAACACAAAAGAATAAACCATTTGTATAATAAAATAATTGAAAAGATAGATGGGTAAAGAAGATAAGCTTTTCGGTAAAATGAGAGACCTAACTCTCAATAGAATAAAATTTTAGTTGTAACAAAATTCTAGTGGTGGTCACCAAATTTATTTATTTAAAAAATTTGAAATAAAATGGTCACTAATTTCTAGGTCACGAAATTACGAGAAATATTGATGGTCACAAATTTCGTGACCTCGTCACGATTTTTATAAAAGCGTGAGCAATCGTAATTTTTAGGCCATAATCTTAACCCATGCTAACTCGCATTAATTTTCAATTTTAAGATATTTTAGCAAAGATTACGTTCATAAGCTACGGTTGACGGTTAACTTTACATTCTTATTAGAACCACTGTATATTATACTTAAACGACAGAATAAAAATGAAAAAAATTTTATTTTCAAGAATTGCATTAATTTTAAATGCTAAAATTAAGCGTTATTTATCCAAAAAGATAATTAACGTTGCTTAAACGGCGTTAATATACTTTATGCAGCGTTAAAAGCTTGTTTATAAGGAATCGAAACTCAATGTTTATCGCACAAAATAAAATTTCTTTTTTTTTTTTATATAGAAACAATAATGTTTTTACACATAAGGTCAGCAGGGAATAACAGTTTAAATTTTTTTTTAAAAAGAGAATTTATAAAAAAGCTTCTGTAATAAATATTATATTATTCATTATATCAAAAATGTAACCAAATATCACCAATTATAAAATTTTCAAGTAAAGCTTTAGTGTTGTTTTGCGCAAATGTCGGCTTGATAGGAAAAAATTCGGAGATTTCTGAATGGCTGCCTCGGAAATCATATTTTTTAAAAATTTTTTAATTAGTGATTTTGAAAAATAATTATATTCTATTTTTTTTAATTTTCAAGGCTAACTATTGAAGTATACAAAAAAAGCCCCTTCTATTGTAAAAAATTAAAATATAATGTTAATAATTTTAAAAATGCAAAAATGCAAATTTCAAAATTATATTTTAAATTTTGAGCAAAAATGAAAATTGAAAAATGAGCAAAATTTTTACTTTGCCGTTACTATTTCTTCAATCATTTAAAATAAAAGCAAAAACTGTCGAAAAAAAACATTAAAATTCTGTTTTTCTCTTAAAAAATCGAAATATCCTAATAAAAATTAAAGAATTGATAAAAAAATTATCAACACAAAATTTGGACTTTGGTGGCAAAATAATAATTTATTTTAGGATTTGAAATTGTTTCGGCCTAAAAAATATTTAAAATATTTAAAAAATTATCAATATAATTCAAATATTCAAAATTAAAATAAAATCACATGGTTTTGAGACTTTATTTAGATAAAATAAAGCTAAAATTCAAAAAAGTAAAACCATAGATTTGTTCAGAATTTTGTCTAGTTTTAAAAAAAAAAATTTTTTATCATTGAATACGTGGGTCTGAAAGAACAACAACTTTTTAAAAGGTAAGTTATTTTCAGACCCCTGGAAACAAAAATTTTTTTTTTTAAGCCCCCTAAAAAAAAACGAAATCTAGGGTTTCAAAGGACGTAATTTACGAATTTCAAGTCAAAAATTAGAAATTCAGATAGCACTTAAGTTTTGAAGTTCTTGAACCTTAGAATCCTTATTTTTACTGTAAAGTACGTGCTCATAAATGTGGACGTAGGCTGTAACTGATATGATAGAAAGCTCTAGAATACATTGTCAGCATCTCGAAGCTTCTAGCTTCTGAGATACGTGTCTAACATATGCAATTGATTGTTTAGTTTATAGCATCAACTGCAGAGCTGATAGATAAGTGATATTATGTGGGTAACAAGGTTGGTAGAAGATTTTGATAATAGAGATCGGAGCAAAATTATGTTTTAATTTATTAAATTATAATTTTTTTAATGAAAAGTACTTTTTATTTTAATTGAATTTACATAAAAGTAAAAAGATTAATTGATAAATTTTAAACTTTTCCAAATAAAAATTAAAAATTGTCTTTCTCATTGGTCATTTTATCTTGTATAAATTATGAATCGTTAAATGTAAAAGAGTCTTTTAAGTCTTTTTTATCATCATATAACTTATGAAATAGATATTTTGCAAAGCATAAATGATAATCGGTATAGTCATTTTTCATGTCTTTTTCAGTGATGCTCAGCTGTCTAATTATGGAGGTATCTATTCTTTCAAATATAACTTTATTTATTTGATTTAAAATGTTAAGCAAATTTTGAATTTTCTCTTTTGCAATGAAAAATTTTTGTTTAAGATAAATTGATTTCATTTTAGATGCTAAATGTTCTAAATTTAAATATGATTGGTCATTGTATTTAAACTTTATATATTGAATTGCTGCTTTTAATTGAGTATTTTCGGATGTATCAAACTCTTGTAATTTTGACAAACCAATTAAGAAATCTACAAAATGATTAATCAAGCCATTTAAATTTTGTAAAAAAAGATCTTTCAATTTTATCCTATAGTTCTGATGAAATTTATCCAACTTAAAGGATCTTTCTGGTGATTCTATTTTATTAAATTCAATCATTCTTTCTCTTGAGTATCCATTATTTTCTAAGCATAATTGATAAAGCATTTTTATCCATAAACGGAAATATTTATCAAAAAAAGATAGATTAAAATTTTCGAGTTCGAAATTTAAACTTTGACAGTCATTTTTAAATTTATCTAAGGACTTAATTTCAAGTTTTTCAAATTTAATTGGCTCTGACAAAACAGGATATAAAATGTGATATTTATCTCTGACAATATCATTATTTTTTCCTCTAATAAAAACTTGAAAACATAATCTAAAATTAAACATATCAATTGAATTCGGATCAAAGTCATATCCAGCTATGAATGGATCAATATGTATTTTCTTTAACTCTTCAATTTGACTGATTCTTTCATTTTCTTTTGTAATTTCAATTTTTAAATTTTTTAAGCTTAGAAAAAAAAGGCTTTTCAAAATTTTAAAGTAAATAATACTATGAAATATTAAATTTACTGAATATTTTTTTCTAAATTTTCAATTTGATAAACAAAAACTCCCGATTTACAATTATCCCCAATTAAACGATTTGGATGAACATGATGCGGTTGATCTTTTACAACACAAGATATAATTAAAGTAGCTTTTCTTACTGCATTATGAATCTTAAAAAAAAACGATTTAGAGCCTTAATAGAAAAGCTTTGATTTTTTTGTTACTTTAACTAAAATATAATTCAATTCATCAGTTATTAAATTAATCACTGATTCTTTTTCTTGGCCTATTTGATACGTACATTTAAAGTTTTTAACTAATGTTAAATACGGTATTTTTTCACTATTATTCATCTCATCTGTAAAATACATAAATTTTTATTCATAAATAACAGTAATAAAAGTCTCTTGTTCAAAAGGTAACGAAAGGCTAGGCAAACTCTCATAGATAAAATGATAAGAGATAATCGTTCTTTAGAGAAAAAAAAAAGAATTCTAAGACAAAATATTTTTTTATCTGAACTTAAGGAATAGCCTATAATAAAAAAGCTATTTATTGATAAAAAGAATAAAAACAAATTCTGGAGTTTATAAAAAAGAAAGAAAAAAGAGTCCTCAACTTTCAGGAAACCAATCTTAATTAATCAAAAAAAAATTTTCTTATCTTATACAAATTTTTTATGAACTAAAAAATGTAATCTCTTATTCACATTTAAAAATCATATGCATTGATGAATTTCTGGTTCTACTTATGACGGTTTTAATCAGCTTCTCTTCCATTATTAATTTCATACCAATTTCTTAACTTACTTATGAGTTCAAATTTTTGAAAAAAATATTTTTACATTTAAAATGACTGGCCTTTATACTCAATTTTTTCTATATAAAGGGTAAATTTCCCACTTTTTATAGCTATAATATAGGATTTTTTTATTAGTTTTTATCTATTAAAATATAATATTTAAGTTTGATAATTCGGTCTGTTGAAAAATTTAATAGTTGTAATCAACAAGTTTCAACTAGATAAATAAAATAAAAGAGGGTTTCTTCGATAGTTTTATCTTCAGTTTTCATAATAAAAAGATATTAAATTTGTTGATAAAAATTCAAATATAAGATATATAATTCTTTGTTACACTGAAAAAAAAAAAAAGCGACTTGAAACGGTTTTTAAGTAACTTTTTAAGTCGGACTGGGTCGCTTTTTTTATTTGATTTTTAAGACGCTTTTAAAAAGGTCACTTAAAAAAGACATAATTTAATATATTTATTATTCTTTTTTTTAAAAAAAAGGAGGAGTTTATTTTAAATAGGAGGAGTTAAATTAAAAAGTGACTTCTTTATATGTATAAGTCGGTTTTTATTCAATTAAATTGAATTTAGTCGGTTTTTTTTTTCATTTAGACATTTTTTTCCGTCTTGAGTCGCTTTTTTTTTTCAGTGTAGTTTATCTGTTAAAGAAATTATACAGTATGTCACAAAAAGTTAGAATCAAGCTTGTTTTTTAGGAGGTATATTAAAACATAGAAAACATTAGAAAATATTTCTATTGTTGCACAAAAAAAAATTTATTTAGGGCTGGACTTTTCTTTTGAACAAAATACTGATTGAATAAATGGATTATGTGTCTAAGACACGTGGGACTAAGAGACAGAGGTCTCTTAGACTCTCTTAAATATAATGAAAAAAAAATGTGTATATGCAGAGGGTCCATGGTTCTGTCACAAATAATTTTTATTTTAAAACATATAAAATTATTAATTAAACCAAAAATCAAAAAAAGTTTAATAACACAAAAAATAATTATTATTTAAACATAAATATTTTTTTTTCGCTATAAAATTTTCATTATTTATTATTTGAGACAACTAAAAAAAAACTAAACAGAAAAATTATTTTTAATAATTTAAAGCGACTTTACACTGTATAAATAAATGTCTGTTTTAAAACACATTTAGCTTGTCTTTAGTATTGCATACATAAATGTCAGCCAATAAGAAAATTTGATATTAAGAACACATTTATCTCTAACTACATTTGATTATTCTTGGTCAATAAAATGTAATGTACAACACATTTCTGTTTTTTAAAAATCCCCTATTTCAAGAAATTAAATAGATCAAATCGTCGATTACAATGAATTATGAGGAGATTATAAAATTAAAAATAAAAAAATATTTTTATAAAAAAATTTATTAAATTAAAATAGAATAAAAATTGACGAAAAAAAAAATGAAAATTAAAAATTTGTATTTAAATTACGGCAAACTCGACTTGTAATCTCGTTTGTTTGAGGTAATACACTTCGAATTTTTATTGCTTTTGGGGTGTACTTTTCTTGATTAAGTCTTACTATTGGATTGTTAGAATTTTTTTGGCGATAACGATGAAATTTACCTTTTAAAGGCTCTAAAAATTTGAGCTTCAATAAAAAAAAATCAATAAATTTATATTTAATGTTGATTAAGAAAATATTAAATTACGCATTTAGGGTCATTTATATCGGCCAAATGCTTGTAGGAGAATACAATACTTTTTGCCGCGGTTAAATAGTCACTCGCAGTTGGGTAAATTCTAAAAATAAATGAATTAAATTCATATTTTTTTCTTTTTTTATTTTAAAAACTTACATATTTAAATTAATCATTTCGTTGAACAATAAGTCGACTAAATAATGAAGATCAGAGTCACTTAATTTTGAATTTAAATCTTGTAAGCGTGTTGAGACGTCTTTTCGCACTTTTTGTTTGGGAAATTCAAAAAGCGGCGGTAAACTATCTTCGTTTTGTCTCTTTCTCTTTCTCGACTTTGGTTGTTCAATAATAGGTTCAATATTCGCTTGTGGTGAGCTCAAAGCGTACTGATTTGAAGGGATAACCTCAGATTGAGTAGCACTAAGTTCAACTAAATTATTATTAATATCCACATTGTATTTTAATTTTATCCGTTCAATTAACTTTTTGGCAACAGCCAATTCTCGCTCCGATTCAAAAAATAAACTCAGTCCATCTTCTTTTAGCCCGTTTAGTTTTTTGCCATCTAAATTGTAGTCTTTAATGAGAAATTTAATTAGTCTAATTTATCATTATATTATTAAATATTCTAAATTAATTTATTTCGATAAAATTAATTTGAAGTAATTTATTAAATTAGTTAAATTTGATTCAACAAACTAATTTAATTGATTTATTTTTTTGTGAAATAATATAAATTTGGCTTACTTTTGATAATCATGTATATTGAAAGTTCATCACCGTCTAGTTCACCCAATAACAATTTGTTACATTGTATCAGACAATCTAGCAGCAAATGGAATAGCCGGCCTGGTTGAAAGTTTTAGCAGCAGAGTTTCAGGGTTTCGTAGATTTTGTACAGCTGACAATGATGATATACAACATAAATTTAATGAAGATGAATTAATTAGCCGTATCGAAAGTTCAAGCACAATTGGTATTAAAACAAATTGTTGTCTAAATGACTTACAATATTTCAACATATTTAATGGTCAACCACCTGACATAATGCACGATTTTTTGGAGGGAGTACTTTGTTTGAATTTCGGACTTTTAATGGACTCAATAAGAAGATTAGTTTCAGTGGATGAGTTAAAATCACAATTGGAAAATTTCAAATATGGAAGACATGATGGAAAAAATAAAGTTCCCTATGATGTTTTCACAGACAGATCAATAAATAAAACAAATGGTTTCAAATTATCAGCTACACATATGTGGGTATTAATCAGAGTATTTCCAATTTTGTTTGGTGAAATTTTGAAAGACAATGTCAATTATTTACATTTTATTTCTTTAATTGAGATATTTAAATCTCTCTTATCAGAAAAATTCGATGAGCCGATGATTATCGAAATAGAAAAAAAAATAGCTAATTATCTAACAAACTTCAAGCAAATTTATGATGGAATTAATATAACGCCAAAACTCCATTTTATGATACATTATGGTTCTTCAATCAGAAAATTCGGAGCTCCAAAAAACTACTCAACAATGCGATTTGAATCAAAGCACAGCTACTTTAAGCGTGTTAATCATGTGACTCACAATTTTAAAAATATTACAAGATCCCTTGCATATAGACATCAGTATCTTCAATTCTTCCATCTTCAATCACCTATTTATTTTGAAACATATGAATTTGGCACATACAGTGAATGCGAACTACACTTAAGAGACCTAATTGAAATCAAATTAAATTCAAATCTGCTAATATTTTACAAACGGGTTTCGATTTATGGAGTCGATTTTTATCTAGACGATATGGTTCTAATTGAAATTCGAGATGGTTTGCCAAACTTTGGAAAAATTGATAAAATTATTTACAATACGAACACGATATTTTTTTTAATAAAAAAATTCAGAACTATTCGATATGTAGAATGGCTTACAGCTTTCGAAATAGAAGAAACAGAGACAGAAAATCCGATAATAGAGTCAACAAAAATAGGATATTATTTACCTTTTGATTTGTATCAATTTAATACTCAAAAAATAGTGGTACCAAAGACCAGTTTATTTTAAAATAAATCTAATATTTACCTTTTGTGTATTAACGCAAGTTTGTTTTTAAAGTTTTATTTTTGTTTATTATTTTGTTTGAGTATTCTTTATTTATTCTAAAAAAATAATTAAAGATTTTGTAAGATTATGAATTAAAAAGTATATTTTTTTTTTAAATTTTTTTTTGGATTTTTTTATTTTTCAAATTCAAAATTTCAAAGTAAAGTGATAAGATAAATTTAAATTTTTATTTCTATTATCTATTTTTCTGTCATTTATTTCTCAAAGTTCATTCACAGGTCATTTTTTATTATTAAGCTTTAACGACATTTATGTCTTTTTATGAGTTCAAAATATGTAATGAATTCAAAAAAAATATGTCATTTAGAATAAAAGATACATTTATGTCTGGAACAATATAAAAATATATTTAAAACAATAATTTTATGTTAAGTTGTCAATTATAAGACAAAACTAGGGAGATTTATGTCTTTTAAAAAAAAAAACACATTTATTTTTACAGTGTAGTTTTTTTTGGTCGACCTCTAGATGGCAAAATTTGTTTTCTATTTTAATTTTTTTGAAACAATTGCGTAATTATATTTGAAAATTTTACATGATAAGTAATTGTAAAAAAATTAAGTTACGCAATTAAAAAATTTTCAAAAAATAAAAAAATCTTTCCAGATCTCTTTGGCTCATTATTTACAATCTCAGTTGGTTTTCTCTTTTACATCAGCAATAGGCTCAACAGGAAATTGTAAATTGTAAAAAATATAACGAGCTTTCATAAGTGAAAAACAACTTATTTATCTTAATATAGCTGTTAATAATAGAGCGAAAAATATCGATTTGATTCTACAGTGATTGTTACAAAAATCGATTGAATGAAATTTATCTTAAAAAATTGAATTATTATTTTATATAACTTGAATTATAATGAAGAGTAATATTTTAAAAATATTATAGACTCAACGATTTTCATCAGATTTTCAACGTTGAAAATCGCTGAAATCGGCCCAATCGCATCGTTGATTCGACGGTCTTTCAACGATGTTACATCGAAAAGGTTTTTACTGGGTGTAACGTCAACCGTCAACCGTAACTTTTGACCGTAACCGTAACCCATGTTAATTCGACTTAATTTTCAATTTTAAGATGTTTGAGCTATGGTTACGATTACGGTCAAAAGTTACGGTTGACGGTTGACGTTACACCCAGTAAAAACCTTTTCGATGTAACATCGTTGAAAGACCGATGAAAAAACCGTCGAATCAACGATGCGATTGGGCCGATTTCAGCGATTTTCAACGTTGAAAATCTGATGAAAATCGTTGAGTCTATAATATTTTTAAAATATTACTCTTCATTATAATTCAAGTTATATAAAGTAATAATTCAATTTTTTAAGATAAATTTCATTCAATCTCTATGAGAAATTATTAATTTTATTTAAAAAAAATTATTAAACGATTACTGGAGTGATTTTTTGAATACCTGAAAAACACGCACCCCCCATTTTTAACAAAAACACGCACCCGGGTGCGCCAACAGGAAGAAAAGACTTTTTTATATGTTTCTATATATCAAAAAATTTCTTTTTTTCTTCTCTTTCCGAAAATAAAATTGAAATAGTCATATTATTTTTATTGAACATTTAAAAACAAAAAAACTGCTTTTAAAATGGAAACACCCAGGTGCGTCAGGCCAAATATATAGGAACACCCCCAATATTATTTAAAATTTGAATCCTTCATGAAAAAACACTCTTAGGCGGTACCTAAATTTTATTATCCTTTATCGTTAAAATCGGTCCAGAAGTAAAAAATTTAGCAACTATACAACATGAAGAAAAAACATTTTGATATGTTTCTAAATATCAAAATATTCCATTTTTTCCACTCTTTCAGAAAATGTAATTGAAAATATATATATTTTTTTGAGCATTTAAATTCAAGAAAACTCTATTTATACTTAAACCACCGGGGTGCGTCTTGCGAAATTAGTAGGAACACCCTAAATTTTATACAAAATTTGAATTCTTCATGAAAAATAACTCTTTGAAGGTACCTTAGCTTTAAAAAATTTTTCGTCCTTTATGGTTTAAATCCGTCAAAAAGATAAAACCTAAGGACAACTTCATTTTCATATAAATTAATAAAGAAGTTAATTTTTAAGGTGTGTTTGGCCTTCAAATTCGAATTTTTTTGTTTATTTTTCAATTTAGAAAAAAAAAATAATAAAATTTTTATTTTTTTAATTTCCAAATATCTTTAATGACGAATAACCATTTAAAAGCTAAAATAATCGAATATATTACCGAAGAAATATTTTTTCTGAAAATTAAACAAAAAAATTCGAATTTGAAGGCCAAACACACCTTAGAAAGTAATTAATAAGCATTAATTAATTTAAAAGTTCCAAAAATTAAACTTTAATTACTTTTTTATTTATAACAAAAAGATAATAAAATTCGGCATTATCGGGAAATTGACCACCAATATAATTAATTTTTTGAAATTTCTAGGATATTTAAAGAAATTTGGTCAAGTTTTATCATATTGAATTGAAAAAAAAAATTTATTTTATAACATTGGTACATTTTCATTATTTTATATTATTTAATTGAAATTTTTTTTCAAAATCCTTTTTTATAAAAGGATTAATATACCTGTACTGACCTTAAGTAAATTAACAGAAGAATTTTAAAATAAAAATAAACAAGTGGTCACTTTTCGTTGAATTTCTTAAAAAAATAATTTTTTTTCAAAAATTTCCATCTAATATAAAATAATGAAAATGTACCAATGTTATAAAATAAATTTTTTTTTTCAATTCAATATGATAAAACTTGGCCAAATTTCTTTAAATATCCTAGAAATTTCAAAAAAATTAATTATATTGGTGGTCAATTTCCCGATAATGCTGAATTTTATTATCTTTTTGTTATAAATAAAAAAGTAATTAAAGTTTAATTGTTGGAACTTTTAAATTAATTAATGCTTATAAAATAACTTAATTTACCATCTCAAGAAAAAATTTAAGGTCTTTAATGATGCTCTTTTGATAAAACTTGGCCTAAAGGTTGAATTATTTTCGAAATAGAAAAAAAATAGAAAAGAAAAATATTATTTTTATTTTTGCAAATTTAACTTTAAAAATTTGAATTTTTTTTATTGGACAAGCTGTTGTAATAACGTTGTATTTTGTTGAAAATTTCTAAATAATTTCAAGGCTTTTTCAATCATCGCATTATTCTCACTTTTTGGAACAATTCGACGATGATCATCGTCGATTCAACAAAAAAGACTTGACTGGGCATTTTTGTAACAATCACTCTAAGTCATAAAAGAGTCAGAATTTGTGTTACATTCTGTTTAAGTGATATCTACTTTAGATTTAGATTTTGGACCTTTTCTAGGCCTAATAACATATTTTGAAGCTGAAAAGATAAAGCATCTATGAAATAACATAAGGTTTTCTTACAAAAATAAATACGATATTTGAACGGCAATTGGCCAAAAGAATTAATATTATCATTTGAATGACACCGGTTAGAGGCACATTCTTTTGTTTCAACAAGCATGACTTGAATTATCGTAATCGATTTCCATTATGAAAAAAAAAATTTTTGTTTTAAAAATAATATTACGCGCTTTTTTGTTTAAATAATAATTTTAGTGTTTAAAAAAAAATTTAACAGAAAAGATTTAAAATTCTAAGTGACAAAACTATTTTTCTTTTTTATTATTTTTTATTTTATTTAATTAGTAATTTTATATGTTTTTAAAAAAAAAGCAACATCGAGGAACCTCCAAGTGAAAAATTATTCATAACTTGGAGTTCAAGTTAAAATTTTTTGCTTCTTTTTTTTTAAATAATATTTCAGATTATTTTTTTTTAATTTTAAAAAATCAATGAGGCGATTTAAAGTACTCTAAAATATCTGGAAAAAAGGAACCATGTCACTTAAATTAGAAAAAAGGAGATGAACAAAGAATATTGATTTGCCTTAGATTAGTATTAGAAAAATAAATAAGATATTTTTAATAATATGGAAAACTTGTATCCTAATAATTTTTTTCTATTATTTTGACATTGGATAAAAAAATCGTTGGAAAAGGTGTTTCAAAAAGATTATGTTTGGTTAAGGAAGTATTTTTTGAAGTTTTAATGAGGTGATTGAAACTATTTTTGAGTATAGCTAAGCCTCTTTTATACATTAGGGTTTTGATCCTTTAATAAATTTAGAATAAATCTTTAGACTGAGACGACGGACTTGATCTATTTTAAACAACATAAAAAATTTCCTCAAATATATTTAGGATAACTAAATATATCTTTTTTTAAGCATGGATTTATTGAAGATTAACCACTGAAAAATAGACGCTAACTCTCAATAAGTTGACCTAATTCGTATATACTCCTATATTAAATAATCTCTTTACTATTATATTAAATTATTGTAATAAAGTAATTAGACCTCCAAATGCTTTCCTAAATTTTATCTTTTAGTTTCCCATGGAAGAATTCTAGTGAACAATAAGTTTTCTTTTATTAAATACTTAAGTATTTTTTATTTTTAAAATTATTTGAATTGAAATTTCGAATTGAAATAAAACTTTGCTTAGACATAATCTGACACTCTTTCTTTCTAAAAGTAAAGGAACTAATATGATGATGATAAATTTGTACGGCTTTAACTGACGTCAGAAGGTGTTGGATTTTACAGATTTTTAAATGTCAAAAAACGTTATTTGACGACAGATGACGTTACTTAAGAAATTAAACACCATTAATGTATACTTTAATTAAAAAAATTAGAATTCCGCAAAATTTTTTCCGCTTTTTGGGAACTTTTCCGTAAATAAATTTTTTTTCTAATAAAAAACTTTTTTTTTAATAGGAAATTCCGCTTTTAGAAGGCTGTTTGCGGAAATTTTCTAAAAAATTTTTGCGAAAAACGGTCACAGAAATTCCGTTTTTCGCTTTTCAGGGACAGCCTTATTGTATTCGATATTTTTTTCTTTATTTTTTTTTCTACATTTTCTACATACTATGTTTTGAAAGATACCCTGTTTTTTATGATTTGCTATTAAAAAGTACGGTCTGAAATTAGGACGTCCTTATTTTTGGACGGTTTTATTTAAGTACGGTTTGAAAAAGGTATTATCTCTAAGAAAGTACGGTCTTATAAAAATATTGTTGAAAAAAGTACGGCTTATTATTTTAATTAAATTTTAATATAAAATAAATTATAAAAAATTAATACAGTCTGACCTCGATTTTGTTAACGCTGATTTTGTTAACGCTCGATTTTGTTAACATTTTTATAATGACGCTCGTTAACAGCATCTTTTCCCATTTTAAAAGAATTCGAATTTGTTAATTTTGAATTTAATGTTAACATTCGGTTTTGTAAACATAATTTTGACACTTTTTCGAATCATATCTAATCTTTTTACATGTATAAGTCGTTTGATTTTGTTAACAAATTATTTTTTTTCTGTATTATTATGTATAAAAATGGAAAGGTCATCTTACAAACAAAAAAAGAAAAAATAGATTGAAAGACACGCCTTAAATTTTTTATTTTATTGATTTTGATAATAATTTAAAAACCTCAAAACTATTAGACATTACAGCTATAGATGTAATATCATATCATCTTGAAGTGAAAAATTTAAATTCTACTAAAGAGAAGGCTGATGATATAGAAATTTAACAGCTAAAGACAAAGAAACACTTCAATTTATTGAAATTATCTTTTGATTAAGCCCTTTTTTTCTAGTAGATTTGTTAATTTTTTTTTAAAATAACAGTAAATCGTGAATCTTAAAAAGAAAAATTTTCGAATTTGTTAACGTTTAATTTTTTTAACTTTTTTAGCCTTCCCGAGGCCGTTAACAAAATCGAGGTCAGACTGTATTATCCTGTAATACTTTTTGAAATCATATGATTTTCGCTTCCAACAAGGTCTTTTTTTTTCAAGAATTAAACAAAAAATTTCTGCTATTTAATTGACATTTTTCTTCTTGAATCCAAAAAAAAATTAATTAATTAATTTAAACCTTAAAAAAATAAAATAATGAATTCTTACCCTATACTCGACGGCATGTTAAAGTTTTTTGATTTTTTGTTTTTTTTGTTTATTTTTGACTGAAAAAATCACTCTGCAAAGCTTTTAAAGCTACTCTTTGCGATAATTGTATCAGATATAATAAGAAGCAAGTAGATACTAGCTTATCTTCATAAATTTAGTTGTTAACGAAATCCAAAAGACTATTAATGTCAACAATGAGAGGAAATCTTTCCTTCGTTATGACAACAATAATCAAAATTGAAATCATATTCTTATTTTTTTTTCTAATGTTGATGCTGAGATTTTAGAAAAAACAGAAGAATATCACATTGATGGTACATTCAAATATGCACCTAAGATTTTTAACCATTCATTGTGTTGTTAAAAATATAGTTTTAGCCTGTGCTTTTATATTTCTAGAAAAAAAACAGGCAGATTCATATATTGAAAGATTAGAACAAATTCGAAATCTTCCTTTCAATAAAAATCTTAAGCTTATCCTGACAGATTTCGAATATTCTTTAATGGTCAGTATAACCCATATGAGTTATTTTTAGACGAAACTAAGATGTTGAAATTAATGAATTAATTGAGACAGAAATCATCGAAAATAAAAATAAGCGCTTCAAAAAAGACAAATTAGTTAATTTTTTCAGAAATGAAAATTTAATTGATCTATTAATTAAGCTCGATAATAAAGACAATCAAATAGAAAAAAATACGAGTGAAAATAAAATTTTTCAAAACGGAAGACTAAAAAGAGGAAGGCCTTTGGGCAGCATCAAAAAAATTGAAACAGAAGATATTTTACCAAAATATGATCAACCAAAAGTGTTACGTTATTTTAAGTGTCCTTAATTGTTCGTAACTTTTCCAGAGGTTCGATATTAAAGATAATTAGAATTATTTAAAAAACTTTATTTAAAAATAAAATTAAAACAATATCAAATAACTATTGAGAAAATCTTCCTAAATCCTAAATTGTTATGATCTATCTTTACTAGAAAACTTTCTCGTATTTATAGGCAAGTTTTCTAATAAAGATTGTACAATAAAGTTCAATGACCTTGTTTCTTTTTCTAGCTTATTCCATTCATGATTGGTTGCTGAACATTTGATTATTCCATTTCATTTATGAACATTTAGCTATTTCCTTTTATATTCTTTCATTGATAAAGGTTGTAATAATAAATTAAACTTTTGTAAGAAATAGTAAACACAATTTAAATAAATTAAACTTCCGTAAAGAATATTTAATACAGAGATTAAAATAAAATAAATTAAACTTTCGTAATAATATTGCTTACATTTTAAATAGTAAAATAAATTAAACTTTAGTAAACAATATTTAATACATTGTAAAATAGTAAATAAATTAAACTTCTTAAATAATATTTAAAACATTATAAATTGTAAAATAAATTAAACTCACTGCAAACATATAAGGAAAAATATAAAATATAAAATGAATAAAAGTATCATGTAACATCTCCCCCGCCTTTAAAAAAAAAATTCGTCCTCGAATTTAAGGTTTGAGTTATAAAATTAATTGAAATTAATGCGTTACAATCAAAAAGATTTAATTTAAGGTTAATTTCTATCTAAAAACTTTTTAGTAAGTGAACTTGTACTTTGAGAATAAGTGTTTAATAGATTATTTTTTGCGAAGTTTACCATTCTATTATTTTTTCTTATCGGTAATTTATTTTCGATTTCGTTTTTATTAATTATTTCATCAATCATCTCTGCTGCTGTTAATTTTGATAAATTTGATTTTTTGCAACAACTAAAAACGCAGTATCGACTGGATTTGCAACAAAGGCCAATTTTTATTATTATAAAAATAAAAAGTATAGAATTAAATAATCCGCCGATTATTGTTAATCCGTATATTATTTTATTTTCTAAAAAATTAATTAAATTTTCTATATACGTTTTTGCATCTACAATTTTGCTTTTTATTTCTACTGTATCAGTTACGTGGTTATACCATGAACCAGCACTCATTTCGTGGTTCATTACTTCTTGAAAAGTAGATATTAAATCCATTTCTACAGTAAGAATTTTATTATGACTAAAGTTCTCGTTATGAAGTTTAAAATTTAATGATTTTATATCCATAAATCTTAAATCCTTATTATTAAAAATATATGTTTTATCGATTTTTCTATGAATAGTAATTTCTTTATTAGGGAGTTGTATAGAACTAGTTACGTATTCACATAATAGTACTTCAGAATTGGGTTTTATTATTCCGTAATTTATTAAATAACCTTTTTTAATTTCTTTATCAATTGTTTAAGTTACGGGTTGATCTCTAAAACATAATTCATTGCTATCATTAGAAACTGAATTTGTTAAGGATATTTCTATTTTTTCAATTGGTTTACATGTGGCACCGTTTAAGGTTCTCATGTATGAATAAATTGTAATATTTTTACCGTTTGGCATATAAAATGTCATAAATTCTTTGTCTCTTAAGGTTGCTAATTTTAGGGTTGACTTAAGGTTTAGACATTCCTGGTGCATTAGGAAATTTACTTCCACTGCTTCGGTATGACTTACAAAGTCTATATCGGCTAATAAAATTTCTTTTATTTCGTTTATGTCAGCACCATTTTTTGGATGTTTTGTAACATCTTTATTTTTAGTTAAGCTTAAATAAACACCTTCTGAAGTGTACATAGTATTTAAGCCACATATTTTTTCTGTTTTAATGGCTTGAAAGGCCATGTTAGGTAATGCTACTAGTACGTCAGGGTTTCGTGCGTTTAAGTGAATAACAAAACTATCCGTACTTATTTCATACAATGGGCATGAATGATATGAAGTATCTTCCCAAACTATTATTGAGTCGTGAAGACTACAAAATTTATCTTTAGCTTTGCATTTGGTATTGAATAAGTTATCAGAAATATTTTTAGCTGCAATTAGTTTAGGTGAAATAGTACAGGAATAAAAAATTGTCGTTACTTCACTCCACCAGCTAAATTCTGGTATGGGGTTACTTGAATACGAACAGTAATTTCCATCACATTCCATCAGATTTTCACCACATTTTCTTGTGTAGTTCATTGTAAAACATTCTTCTCTTGTAAGTTTTACGTTTTCGGTTCTGAATGATTCATATTTCGCCCATAGCATGTTTGTTGATGTTGTTAGGATATGTTTTTTCTTTATGCAATGTATACCGTTTCCATTAACATCGTGTGACGTTTTACCTAAGATGTGCATTGTTATTTTTGTTTCTTCTCTGTCTTTCAATGCCATTTTTTCATTGATTAAATAGTTCTCAACGATCCGCTTCGAGCCATCGGGTTCGTATTTGCATAAGTCGTTTAGGTTTATTAGATTTTTATCAGTTTCACCTGTACAAGCTCTAAAATTGTCACGTAGAACATAAAAAGGTTCTACAGATACAGTTGTACTTTTTGTACTATTATTAGCTTTAGTAGTTTTGACAGTTGTTTTAATTGTGGCTCCAGATATAATTGGAATTATTAAGGTTGACAGTATTAGAAAATTAATTAGTGTCAAAGAGTTAATCTTTTTCGTGCCTCTTTTTCTTAGTTGGACTTTATCCTTTAAGGATTCTTTATATTTGTTAATTAAGTCCATATTATTAAAATATGTTTCTGGTATCCAAGTTGCTTCTTTTACAGAGAAATCTTTCCATTTTACCAAATAATGTTTTCAATAACTTTGTGTCCAAGAATACGCTCAATCTCGGCACTTTCTTCTGGTAGGTTTTGATTGTTTTCTACAATTTTTAATTTATGTCTTGGATAACTTTCTGGTAGTTTTTTCTCCTAAAGAATTTTCCAGTTTATGGTTACCTTTTGAAGTTAGAGCGACGACTTTATATGGTCCTTTGAATCTAGCTTCTAATTTTGTCAATAAACCTTCGCATTTAATATAGACGGTTTTGCCAATTGGTATTTTTTCAATTGTTGTATGTTGAGCTTTGTTTTGTATTGTTACTTTACGTTTTTGAGCTTCTCCAATATTCTCTTTAGCTGTATTATGCGAATTTTCTATCATATTTCTTATTTCTTGGCATCTTGCTATAATTGCTTCAGATTCGTCGTTTTCGTTAGAAGAAGTCCAGTCTTCAAAACCATTCATTTTTCTTCCAAACATTAATTCGAAAGGTGTAAATTTAGTTACTGAATGAACTCTTGATCGATATGCCATTAGTACATAATCAAGGTGTTTAGGCCAATTTTCTTTATCTGATTCGCAATGTTTGCGAAGTGACTCAACTAAAGTTTGATTGAGTCTTTCTGTAAGTCCATTGGTTCTTGGATTGTATGCTGATGTGATTGTGTGTTCAAAGCCCATGTTATTTTTTAACTGAGCTATTATTTCATTTACGAATTCTCTTCCTTGGTCCGATAGAATTTCTTTCGCTGTGCCAAATATACTAAAGAATTCAAGTAGCAAACGAGCTATCTCTTTTGCTGTTTTGCTTTTTATTGGTTTAGCATATGGGAACTTCGTAAGTGATTCGATTATTACTAGAATTCCTATGTAACCATCAGGAGTTTCCATTAGACCTAAAACTAAGTCTTTTGTATACGATCAAATACGTTTCCTACTTTTATTGCTATTGCTGGATGATATTTTACAATCATTTTATTGTTTCTTTGGCAAGGTAAGCATCGATTAATTACCTTGCGAATATCATCTAACATTCTTTTCCAATAGAATTTGTCTTTAAGTCCGTTGTAAGTTGATTCAGCTTGAAAATGTCCCTTTTCAATAATAGGTAAGCGCTCTTCAGGTTTAGGGATTTCCAAAGTATGAGCATCCTTTATTACATATAATTTTTCATTTTGATATAAATATTTTTGAACTAAAGACGTTATGCGTTTTATTTGTTTCTTACTTGTTCCGGAAATAAATCTTCCGAATTTCAAATAATGAATTAAAGACTCGTCCTCCCATGGGTCTAAACTTTTTGCTGAGGTGTCTTCCACAACCGTATTGATAGTAAAGTTTATACTTTCTACCGGGCGGCTTAATGCATCCACATTAGAATGGTTCACACCTTTACGATTGATAATTTCACAATCATAACTTTGAAGGTAAATTGCCCACCGTGTTAGTCTAGTGTTAGGTTCTTTAATACTTTTTAACCAAGCCAAAGCTGAATGGTCAGTAATTACTTTAAACTTAACACAATGCAAATAATTTCGAAAAGTTTTTATTCCAAACATAACTGCTAAGCATTCTTTTTCAGTAATGCCATAGTTTATTTCCTGTTTAGTCATAAGGGTCTGTTCACGTCGGCCAGTCGTAAAACAGGGTAACTTGTCAATGCATCCTTTAGCATATTAAACGATTGCTCGCATTCATCAGACCATATAAACTTTACGTTTTTTCCAAGAAGCGCAAACATAGGTTGTGCAATTTTGGAAAAGTTCTTGATGAATCGACGATAGTAATTGGACAAACCTAAAAATGACTTCAACTGTTTTATGTTTGTCGGTCTTTGCCTTTTTTTTATTGCTTCAACTTTCCGAGGGTCCATCATAACAGTATCCTTGGTTACAGTATGTCCTAGAACATTAATTGATCTAGAGCACCAGATGCACTTATTGCCATTAATTTTAAGTCTCGCATCTCTGAGTTTTTTAAACACTATTTGTAAGTGCCTTATATGTTCCTCGAGCGTTTCTGAGTGAATGGTAATATCATCTAGATATACCTCGACGAACTCTAATCCTCCTAAGACGATATTCATGATACGGCTGAAATCGCCAGGCGCATTTTTTAACCCAAAGGGTAAACGTAAAAACTCATAATGACCATCAGGAGTACTAAATGCAGTCTTTTCAATTGAATCCGGATCCATTTTAATTTGCCAATAGCCTGACTTCAGGTCAATAACACTGAACCAAGATGAACCTTTAAATCGGTCCAAGATGTCTAAAATATTAGGTATAGGCCATTTTTCTGTTTTAGTAACTTTATTCAGTTTTCTATAGTCAATGCAAATTCTTTTGCTACCATCTTTTTTAGGCACCACGATAACAGGGGAGGACCATGGCGACCTAGAAGGCCTAATAATACCTGCCTTTAACATCTTATCTATTTCTGATTTTAGGAAGTCTCTTTCTGTTTTTGATTTTCTATACGGAGGTGTATATAATGGCAATTGATTGTCACTCTCAATCCTAATTTTATGTTCCATAATGGAACATGCGCCAAGTTCGTCAATTTCGTTCGCGAACATTTTAGAAGCTGAATATTTTAATTTATCAAAATGAATCAGCTCTTTCGAATTTAACTTGCTTGCAGGTTCAAGCTTTATATCAGACATGTCCCAAAAATTTTCCTCTTCTAATTCTACTTCGTCGACATTTAATTCTGAAAGGAACATGTCTGCCGTATCATCTCTATCTAATTCTTTATATTTTATCTTCAGGGAAACTAAGCATAGCTTTATATGGGTAAATACCATATTTGGTTTTACAAAACCAATCAAGACCTAAGAGGACATCATTATCCTCGTGGTCAAATACTACAAATTCAATCATGCAACTATGATTGTTTATAACCACTTCTAATGGTGAAGTTTTACCACTTACCTTGGTAATTAATCCGGTAGCTGTTTTTACTTTACAGTCGGATGGTAGTATTTCTATATTATTTTTTACGGCTATGTCGTGTGACAGGACTGAAACTGTCGCTCCACTATCGAAGCCTACGGTTAATTCTATACCATTTATTAAGGCTTTAGATCGAAGTATATGATTCGGGCTATTTGTAAGCGTATTGATTTGTTCAATTTCATAGGAACGTCGTTCATTTTCAAGAACAGTTTTTAACCCCTCCTTTTCCTCAGTTAATGATTTATTTGTAATTTATAATCTTGCGATGTTATTGGTTGCATCGTCCGTAAATTCTTCTATAAGATTTTTTTCTTCGGCTTCTTTATGAATAATACCTTTCTCTTCGTCGAGACTTTCCAGAGTTGTTTTAATGAAATTTTTTAACTCTTCTACAGTTTTAAATTCAGTCTCGATACTATTCCGTATCTTGGATATGGCGTCCTTAGATACTTTATAAGACTTTTCAAGGAGATAGGCAAGGTGCCTTAATTCTCCCCATTTCAGTTTTTTAATTTTATCTCTAGCCGTACCATCGAGTATATCAACAATGGTATCCTGTTTCCCTTCATCTTGATTAATATTAATATTGTCTGCTGACATTCTATTCTTGACTTAACTTAATCGTATTTTTTGCGCTGCTACCAAATATGTTACGTTATTTTAAGTGTCCTTAATTGTTCGTAACTTTTCCAGAGGTTCGATATTAAAGATAATTAGAATTATTTAAAAAACTTTATTTAAAAATAAAATTAAAACAATATCAAATAACTATTGAGAAAATCTTCCTAAATCCTAAATTGTTATGATCTATCTTTACTAGAAAACTTTCTCGTATTTATAGGCAAGTTTTCTAATAAAGATTGTACAATAAAGTTCAATGACCTTGTTTCTTTTTCTAGCTTATTCCATTCATGATTGGTTGCTGAACATTTGATTATTCCATTTCATTTATGAACATTTAGCTATTTCCTTTTATATTCTTTCATTGATAAAGGTTGTAATAATAAATTAAACTTTTGTAAGAAATAGTAAACACAATTTAAATAAATTAAACTTCCGTAAAGAATATTTAATACAGAGATTAAAATAAAATAAATTAAACTTTCGTAATAATATTGCTTACATTTTAAATAGTAAAATAAATTAAACTTTAGTAAACAATATTTAATACATTGTAAAATAGTAAATAAATTAAACTTCTTAAATAATATTTAAAACATTATAAATTGTAAAATAAATTAAACTCACTGCAAACATATAAGGAAAAATATAAAATATAAAATGAATAAAAGTATCATGTAACAAAAGTAAAAAAGCAAAAGAATAATGTCGATGAATATTCTCAAATTTCATCATTTCATAAATGAAAAATTTCATCAAATTTCATCAATTGTCTAAAACTAAGAAGTCACTTTATCTGATTCAAATTTGGAGAAAGAAAGTTTAGATAATGGACTTTTCCTTTCAGAAAAAAAATGGTTATCTTCTTCTCATATTGATTATGGGTTAGACTTTCTTGATGGTTACTTTAATAGACCGTTCAAATTTAAAACAATTAGATTTTGGAGAAAATTGGGCCTGGGTCTATTTATAGAAAACTTTTTTATAGAAATTTTACCTTGAAAATTTACTAATTATGTATAGAAAGACTTTTTATAGAAATGAAATATAGAAATTAATTTATAGAATTTTTATTGAGAAAAATAAAGTGTCAATTATTAATTAAAAAAAAGTAAATAAATCAATTAATTTTATAATAAACTTATTAGACAAATATCTACATTTTTAATAATGAAACAAGTTGAACCAAAAATAACTGATAATTTTTCTTTTCATATTTCAAACAAAGCTCTTTAATTAATGAATCTTTTTGAATTTCTTTTTTATCTCGTTCGAATACATGTCCAGCCTTTATTTTTTCTAAATTAATTTTGGCAGCGTGTTATTCCCGAATAAATTGTTTAATACATTTGTTAACAACAGGATGACTTAAAATATCCTGTGAAAGAGATCGGTGCCATGCTTCTAAGCTATTATTGGATCTAGGGAGATTTTTGATCACACGATCAAAAACATTCCATGTTTGAATTGGAAAAGGTGGAACAGAACGTAAAGATGATTCTTTTTCCTTAATTAATCCAATATAGTTTTTCTCAAAGTATCCAAATATATCTTTGATTTCGGCTGGAGCAGTACAAGACAGCTCTTTGAAGACGTAAATAACGTCCCTAACTAGAACAAACGGAATTACCTTTAGATAATTAAAATATTTTCTAAATTCCTCGTTATTACAAAACACTTTTTTCAAGCCTGTGTTTTGAACACGTTTCCACAGATTAGAAGCTAAATGAAAAAAGCACCCTCCTATTTTCGTCGTAGGATAAAACTCTTTAAAACTGCTAATTATTCCTTTTTCAAAATCAGACATAATATATTTTGGATGCTTTGGTACGTTTTTAGCTATTTAACTAAATACTTTAGAGTAAGTAATTTTTTCTTTGTTTGGTAAAAGTGCATAAATAAGTGGAATATTTTTGTTATTAATAACTACATTTTTTGTACCTCTGGACTAATTTCAAAAGTGCCGTCAAAATACCATCCCTCTTCACTGTTTAAAAGCAATAAATTATCCAAAGTACCTAAAATTATTATTCTATTAGGGTCTGATTCACCACTGTCATACAATAAAAAGTTTTTTCCCGATACTGTATTTTTGTACTTGTCTTATTCGGAATAAAAGCTGCTGCATGTATTGGCAACTGAGTTAAACATTCACTATTACCGTTCTTGGTTTTTCAGTGGTCGCTTTTGCCCTTTCTTTAATCGCAGTCGCTACTAATTTACAAGTAAGAATATCTGGCTCAGGTTCATGGAAATGATTGTCACTAAAATGAATTATTTTAGTGTTCTCTAAATTTGTATGAATTCTAGCACGACACTGTATAGGTTTATGAACGACACATCGCCAATAGTTTTTGCCACTATAGGCTTTTTCAAAAATATATTCCTCATTTTGATATACAAGTTTGAGTTTATTTTGTTTAGTTTTTGAAAATGTTATTTCATCTTTTTCATCATCTTTTAATGTTATATTTTGAACCTTATGGACTATTTCATCAATTGATTCTTCAAAAAAATCATTTTCATTAAAAAATTCTTCATCGCTTTTATCATTAATTTCAAGTTGCTCTGAATCATTTTCTTTATATGTTAAAGAATCATCAGACTCATCGGTATAATCGACTAAACTTTTAAGTGACTTAATAGATGAATTAGAATTACTAGAAATTAGAAATGAAAAATTATCAGAATTTAATTCGGATGATTTATTGATTTTTGTCTCTTGTCCTGAGTTATCTAAGCATTCTGATTTATTTTTTTGAGGTTTTGGTCTAAGAACTACACGATTCCTTAGTCGCATTGGTGAGTCATAATTGAGATCAAAGCTTATACTTTTTTTCATTTCAAAATACCAAAAAATATTTGAATTATTAAAGCTAATAAATAAAAAATAGAGTCTCAAAAAAAAATCAATGTTATATTTCTATGTAACAATGAATTTCTATGTATTTTTTTTCTAGAATAAATTTCTATGTCAAAATTCTATATAAAATTTCTATAATATTTTTCTATGGTAATTTTCTATAAAAAGGATTTCTATATTGGATTTCGACAAAAAAATTGTCTTAATTCTATAAAAAAGTTTACTTTTTTAAAAACATCATTTTTATTAGAATTTAAATCGGAGTTCCTAAGTGAACAAAAAAGAATAATTAAACTGTAACTTTTTAATTTTAATCTAATTGGATATTTTTTTATATAGTTTATACCGAACTTTTTCAAACCATATTTTAAATTCTTTAATAAAAGTAACCGTACCTTTTTCAAACTGTACAATAATAATACATATTTTTTTTCAAACCGTACAAAAATAAGACTTTTATAAAACTAACTTTTTTATGCGTACTAATTTTAGACCTTACTTTTTTACAAGCGTGGTCTCAATCAAAGATAATCATTGTTTTCATCACATTCGTCGGCTAATTTTTTGATATCACTTTTAAAGAATTTTAAGTGAGTCTTTCTCAAAATTTTTTAGTAAAGCTGTTTCTTTTGGTATATTTTTTAGTTTGCTATTTCTGTCGTAACAAAAATATAATTCAACAAGTTTTTTTTTATTTATTTTTTCTTAAGTCTGATAAATCCCAAAAAATGAAAAATTCGAAAAAAATCAAGCTAATCCAAAAAAAAATTACTTTTGTCAATCAGACCAAAATAATGTTCAAGAAAATTACTTTTAAACTTGTTTTTTTTTTTTTTTACAAATTTAAATTTTTCTTTATAAATTGAGTTGATCTTTAAAGATTATAGGATTTCTTTTAATATAGGAACTATTTTTAATTTTGAAGATAATTTTTTTGGCATTAAATATAATACACCATTTTTTTTACAATTATTTAGAAAATTTAAGAAATTTTAGTCTAAAAAACTTAGGGCTAAAGATATTATATTAAGATATAAATTAATTTTTTTAAAAAATTAATGAAATCAATGAAGTCATACTGTTAGGGTTATATGATATTTTTTCTTTAAACGAGACTAAATTAGATGAAACAATTCCATTTATTTTTTTTCGAATTCTAATTATAATTTATTAAGGAGGGATAGATTGAGAGATGTTGGTGGTATATTAGTACTTATAAAGAAAAGTTTAAAAATAAATAAGTCGGAAATTTTGAGGGAATTTCAGTTAGTTTAGTTTTTAAGGGTAAAAATGATAATGTTCTTTTTTCATATAAGCCTCTCTCACTAAAAATAAAGATTTTATAGAATTTTTAGCGAACTTAATTTTATCTAGTAACTCTAATGACCG
>NTPY01000727.1:144975-163379 GCA_002922825.1 Brachionus calyciflorus
CCCATCAGGATAGGTGTTATGTCAAATATGAAAGGTGAAACAAATATAAAAATTAGTAAATTAGACCATATTATATGTCAAAATGATTTTGATCCTATATCTGAAGTTTATAGTTTTTTAAAAATTAATTTTTCCCAAATTAAAAAGTTTCCTGATATTGACGATAAATGGAGTTTTGTAAAAGATAAAGTTATTGAAGCCATTGAATTATGTTGTCCTTTAAAAAAATTTAAAAATAAAGATAAAGATTTTTCATCTCGGTTTGATGAGGAGCTAAATTCTGCTAAAAAATATATGGATTACTGTTATCATAACCTTTTAGAAGAAAAAGTGAGGAAAATTTAAATGAATATAAAAATGCCAGAAAGGAGTTTAAAAATTTAACTAGGAAAAAAATGAAAGGTTATTTTGAAAATAAAACGTCATATGACTTTTAAAACTCGAAAAAATTTTGGAGTTTTTATAAATTTTCAATTAAAATTAGGAGTCATTTAGCATTTGATTATTGTCCTGAAAATATTCAGTTCGGTGAGATTAGTGCTCGTTTAGTTCCTTACCAAGTTGAGCTGTTTAACAATTTTTTCACCAACGTTGAATCATCATCTTTTTCAACTGAAGATGAATCTTTGAAATATATTTTTGAAAAATTTAAAGAGTTTAAAAAAAAAAATAATTTTAAGACACCAAGGTTTTCATTTAAATATTTTGAGTTAAAAGAAATAGAAAAATCAATCAATGAGCTTTTAATATCAGGTTCACCTGGTTATATAGGCATTCACACGAAAGATTTAAAGCTATGCCAGAAATATTTTCACCAATTCTATTAAAACTATTTAATAGTTGCTTAGAATTGAAAAAAATTCCTGAGTATTGGAAAATAGCAACTGTCACTCCTCTTTATAAAAACAAAGATGATAAAACTAAAATGGATAATTATAGGGCAATATCGGTCCTATCCCCAAAAGCTAAAATGTTTGAAAAACTTTTGGCTAAGCAGATTCATTGTTTATTGATTTAAGAAAAGCGTTTGACTAAATAGATTCCTTGATTCTTTTATTAAAATTATTTCACTATTGTTTTGATAATAATTCGCTAGGGCTAATGTCCGACTATTTTAACAATAGATCACAAATAGTCAAATTACAAAATACACATTCAAAGCCTTCAAAATTAAAATATGGAGTACCCCAAGTGTCTGTTTTTGGTCCTCTTCTATTTTTAATTTTTATAAATGATCTCCCATTATGTATTTTAAGAGCTTTAATTGAGCTGTTCGCTGATGACACAACCTTAGCTAAATCAGGGGAAAAAATAGATGATATTTTGAAAGATTTTGATAAAATAATTGAGGATTTGAATGAGTGGTGTTATTTTAATAAGGTCGATATAAACTGGAATAAGACATTTTTTATGATTTTTACAAAAAAAAAATTGAAATCCCAAAACAAATTCAAATTAAGGGTGCCACTATAGAGGTGGTTAGTGAGTTTAAACTCTTAGGTTTTACCATTGATAATAAATTAAATTTTATCAAATTAGTTTCAGAAGTCTGACATTCTGTGAAGAAAAAACTTTATTCCATCAAAAGATTATTTTATTTATGTACTTAAAAATTACTTAAAATTAATCTTAATTCAGCGAATTTTAATGATCTAAACAATTTGTTAGAAAAATATGGTCTTTTTGCTTTTCAGCATAGAGCACTAGAGAGAACATTTTCTTACAAAATTATAAATTTTGCCAACTCACCGCCACTTTTGAAAGATCAATTACTTAAAAATGAAACAAGGAATCTGAAATATGATTTAAGAAACAAAGATCAAATAATTGAATGTGGCTCAAAAACAAGTAGTGGTGAAAGGACATTCAAGTATATTTTTTCGAGATTATCGAATAAATTTGTTGTTGATAAATTGGTACTTAAATTTAGTACATTTTAGTTGTCTATGTTTAATCACATCAACCTAATTTATGAAAAAGCAGCAAAGGTTTTTGATAAATTTAATTTAAAATTAACACCAGAAGCACCAGCGATGTCATTTTGACATATATTGATATTTTTTTTAAAAAAAAATGTAGAAAATCACATTTTCCTGGACTTAAAATTTGGGAATAAGTTTTTTATAATGAAATTTATAAAAATATTATGTGATCTTTTCTGTGGAGGTTTATTTTCCGGCTAAATTCAAAAAATTACTTAGAAGCACCAAAGATGTCATTTTGACATCTGGTTAAAAAATGGATGAAGAATTATTGATTTTTCACAATTCCTTCTTAAATTTTATAAAAAGAATGTCTTTCTATCATTTTAAAACAATTTAAATAGTTTTTATTCATAATTGAACATAGTTTCTTATCTTCTTTTTAATGCATCTATCTGAATTCGAATTTGTATTTGCCAAAATTTTCTAATATTTTACGCAAATTTCTAGGTGATTTACTATGTTTTTAATACTTTTTATTCGGAAAAAAATTATTTTTATCGTAAAATTTTTAATTTTACACATTATAGAAATAAAAAAATAAAATAACTAGAGATCTGAAAGCAAATGATGGTGTGATGTCAAAATGACATCTTCGGTACTTTTAAGTATAAAAAAATTTTGGTGCTAGTGTTAAAATCATATATTTTTTTAGGTTTTTTTTTTGAAAATTTTTGTATTAATTTTAAAAAACAATATAGTTTATGTAACAAAAAGAAAGGCGTCTTTTTAATTGAAAGTTTCTATTTTATCATTTGTATTGATTTGAACGTAAAAATTCAATTTTTTAAAAATTTAAATGGGTAAAATATGAGAAAAAATATCCTAATATTATATAAAAAATATTTTAAAAAGAAAGGAATGCCATTGGATTCAGTTGCGGTTGAATTATTTTAAAAAAGGCTTATTTCCTCAGGATCGACGCAAAAAATCAACGACATAATTGAATCAATTGAAATTTTTTACAATTAAACTCGTAAACACTACTGCCAAAGACATAATATCGCATTTTAAACCAGTAAAAAAGAAAAAAACCAGCAATAAAAAAATAATAAATTTTTAAGATATTTTAAGAAGTCATCCGAAAAATGGATAGTGAACTAATTTATAGTTAATTTTAATTAAATAAATGAAAAAATATTAAATTTTACCTTTTTTTGAACAAGTTTTCATTACTTCTTTTTTTAAACTATGTTCTTTTGGAGGCAAAGCCTAATAGTAATGCTCATTTTGAGACACAGTCTCATTTTTAGTTATAAAGTATCCGCAAATACTGTAGACTTTATAAAAAATTCATTCCATAAAAATACCTATTTAACTTCAGAGGCCCCCTTTTAAATTATGAATTAAGAAAAATTTTATAAAATTTTCTTACAATATTGTATAATAAAAATTTGGAAAAAAATTAAAGCTCTAAAAACAAAATTTTTAAAATTAATATTTCAGACAAAATTAAAAAAAAAAGGTCTTAAAACCAAAATGTATTTTTGTTAGCTTATTCACCACATATATGCAGTCTTTCTGGTTTATCACACGAAGAATTGATTGGGTTATACAATTTGTTATGAGTGCATTTTTTTCTTTTTAAAATACCTCTTTCGCAATAGCAATATTCTCTTGAACAAATTTTACTTGCCTTTACTGAACCTCGAAATAATCTACACATACCTTGTTCGCAACATCTAATCGACTCAAACGTTACTTCAAAATCTACATTGAATTATTCAAATGTGCATATCTACTTATTGGCCATACTAAACAGGAGTTATTGTGTAATTCTGACTGTTTTCCAAATAAGATTGCACTGTTTAAAGTGGATAAATCATTAACTCGAATATATAATGTTTGACCATTTAAATCATTATTTAAAATCGCAATAATGAGCAATAAAAGAAATTTTTTTGATAAATTCATTTTTTAAAATTAGATGATAAAAAAAAAAAAATAACTGATAGAATATTTAATTTTTTAAAAGTTTTTTTTGCTGATGTTTGAATATGTTAGAAAAAGAAAATTAAGAAAACGAAGTTAAGTATCGCTTGGTTCCGGGGTTCCAAGCCAAGTCGTAGTCTAAGAGTCGAGTTCGCAGTCATTAAGTATCTCGGATGAGTGACTCTGTCTATCGACCCAACGTCCCCCAGTTTTCTTATTTATTTCTAAACAAAATTTAAGTTTAAAATGAAAATAAAGTATAATCATAAAAAAAAATACATAAACTCTTTAGTCTTTGTATTTGTTTTTTAAAAATTGAGAATAGAAAAAAAATATTAAAATTTTTTTTCATTTTAATCTTGAAAAAAAAATAAAATGGTCTTGCTCTTGAGGAGACAAGTTCTAAGACCATTGATTACCATTCGATCATTTAGCTATGACAAATGGTACAAAGTAGAATCAGAGCGTCAAAAACGTATTAATAAAAAAGCACAAGATTTCGTCAAAGACAAATCGGTTTTTGATTTATTTAAATTTGTAACCAAAGAGGGAGTCTCCGAATTTAAAAAATTTGTTCAAGAATTCAAAGAAACAGACAACAAAAACTACAAGTAATTCATAACCAACAGAAAAAGACAAATTAAATTTTTTAATTTTTGTTCAAGGCCCTATTTAGAACATGGTGATTTTGACTATTTATACAAATTCAATACGAAAGAAGACATTGAAAACTGGTTAGTATCAAGTGACTCTGGTTACAAAATAGGTAAAACTAAAGCTAGTTTAAATCTAACTCAACAAAATACTGGTTTATTCAGTGGTTATTTATCAAGTGATTATGATAAACCAGAAAAGAGTAAAGCTATATACACTGGTTATGCAAATATTTCATCATTAACTGAACAAAAATCTTTTAAGAGAGAGAATAGAATAAACATAGATCAATTTAATTGTTTTATGCTTAAGATACGAGGTGATGGTCGAACGTATATGATGGTTCTAAACACACCATCTAAATACACTCTTACTTATACTTATATGCACATGTTTCCACTTTATACGCGTGGTGGTCCCTATTGGCAATATGTTAAAATTCCGTTTTCGAAATTTTTTCATGCGTCACATGGTCGAATAAGTGATAAGCAGTATAGATTTGAAGGTCTTGATGTCAAAAGTATAGGTATAACTTGTATGGATGGTGTAGAGGGACCGTTTTCATTGGAAATCGATCACATCGGGGTTTTAAAAGACAATGAATCTACAGAACATTTTGCTTATGAAACATATAAAATACCAAAGTATATAAGCAATACTTAATTCTTTAATTTTTTTTGTTTTGTTTAAATTATTTTGTAAATTTTAATTAAATAAATATTTTTAAAGTTTTAATTATTTTTTTTTTGATTGAATTTTTAAGAAAGGTGTAATTTCTTTTCAATTTTTACAATAAGATTTTTTTTATAATTTTTTTTTGATTGTTGGGTAGTTTTAGTGTTTAGACAAATATCGAGGAGAATGAGTGATTTATTAAAAATTGGTACTCATAATGGTCAATTTCATTGTGATGAAGTATTGGCTTGTTATATGCTTAGACAATTACCCACTTATAAGAATTCACCTATTGTTAGGTAAAATTATATTTTATAAATTATTAGTTTTACTTGAACCTCTAATTACTCTGACAATATAAACACTTTCCATTAGAGTTATAGACAAGAGTTTAGCTTACAAAAAGATTTTGAAAAATAAACTAAAAAAAATTCTAATGATGGGTCAAAATTAAAATAATCGGCTAATTTTTAGTCAAGTCGACAACTAAATTAGTTATTTATTTTTTGTTCATATCCCTATTTTTATGTCAATTTTTGAAATCATTAGCCTAGTCCACAGTACAAATTAAAACTAACTTGTACGTTTCTTTTCCTCTTCCTCGACTCTTCCTCTTCTGTTTCAAAAAAATACGTTACAAAATATTAGTTTTTATTGAATATTTTCTTCAGAGGAAAAGTCACGTAACAAAATGCGTACAACTTAGTTTTAGCTGGCTTTTATTTTTTCTTAGGGACAAAAATTTTTTTTTTGTACTGACAAATTTATTTAAAAAATGATGAAAAATCTTATAAAAGTATTTTAATCTTAAAAATTATTTTACATTGACAAAAAAAATTTTTCCATCTAACAAAATTAACATTTTTTGGGTGACTATTATTTTTTATTCTGGTGGTCTATCAAGTTTTTTTGAGATTTTTATTTTATTTTTGATTTATCGGAATTTTAAATTTAAAAATCAATTGAAAATGAATAATCTAAAAGGAAAAGGCAAATAAACCCTTATTGGACCGGAACGAGTTCGATACCTCAATTTTTTTATCGCTATCGATACCTCAATTTTTCTTTTCTATTGAAAGATAAAATTTGTTATATGTTTCGTTTAAAATTGTCAGGACAAAAATGTAATATTAGTCATCGAAAGATTTATTCTGTCACAATTTTTCGCGAAGAATGATTGCTGATACGGAGCTACGTTAATTCGTGAACTTAACTTTTAGTGAACTGATACTTTCGTGAGCTTCAGTTTTCTTGGAAATGTTGTTATAATCTAAAATTAGTTTAAAAAAATTAAAAATTTGCTTTAGTTTTGTGAACTGGATAACTGAAACTATCGTGAGCTTCAGTTCACAAATTAGGGGAGCGCCGTTGATACTTGTTTTTTATTACGAAAGAATACATTTCAATTGAGTTTTTCTTTAGTCTTAAATGATTGGATTTTGTTAAGATGTTTATATCGTATTTTTTTGCTTAAAAGTTTCGCTCTAAATTGTTTTTATTTAAAGACAAAAAATAAATTTAATATTTTTTAAAGGACTAGAGATCCAGCTGAATTAGACAAATGTGATATTGTAGTTGACGTAGGTGGTGTTTATGATGCATCTAAAAATCGTTTCGATCATCATCAACGTTCATTTACAGAAACATTTTCAACAATAGATCCAACACGACCATGGAACATTAAACTCTCATCAGCCGGTCTAATCTACGTTCATTTTGGCAAACAAATAATTGAACAAATACTTTTAAAACATTCCATAATAGACGAAAAATTAGTCGATGTTTTATATGATAAAATGTACGAACAATTTGTTAGAGAAATTGATGCCATCGATAATGGAGTCGAAATAGCTGAAAATAAAAAATATGATATAACGACTAATTTAAGTAGTCGTGTTTCCTACTTTAACCCTGCTTGGAATCAAGAGAACTTAGATGAAAACATACAATTTAACTTGGCATTGGATTATGTTGGTAAAGAATTCGAAGATAAAATTAAATATTATGCTTTAGTATGGTGGCCAGCGCGAACTTATGTTGAAAAAGCAATAAATGAAAGATTTAATTTGGACGATAGTGGAGCTATTATTCGTTTAGAGATACCAGTACCGTGGAAATCTCATTTGTTCGCTTTAGAAAAAGATCTTAACATTCCTGACTCGGAAATAAAATATGTTATTTCATTGGACAGAGTGAGTCAAACTTATAGAATTATTTGTGTACCAATAAACGAGAATTCTTTTATTAATCGTTTGTCGTTACCATCGGAATGGTGTGGTCTAAGAGATGAAGAATTATCGACTAAGAGTGCTATACAAGGATGTATTTTTGTACATGCTAATGGTTTTATTGGTGGTAATAAGACTTTTGAAGGCGCATTAGAAATGCTTCAAAAATCTTTGGAATTGAATAATATTAAAAAAAGAAAGTTGTAAGCAATTTTTTAACAAGTTGTTTAAAAAATTTTTTTTTTGTATAAATCAATATTTAAAAAAAAATTTTTTGTTATTCATAAATAAAAAATAAAGCCATTTTTTGGGTTACATCTTTCTGATTTGGTAGCCAAACTCACCTAGACATACTGTAGTCCCTTTAATTTTTGAAAATAAAAAAAGTGGTAGAACGATCGATCTAATCAATAAAATTTAAAATTATTTTTTAATCGATTAAAAAATTAAAGGAAACTCTTTTTAATTTACAGTTTTTCAACGATTATTTCGAATCCATAGAATGGATCAAATAAATTAAATATGTCTGTTTCGGTTTCCTCATTTTCAAAATTTTGAAAAAAAAATATTTTATTTAGCTTAAGAAAGGAATTAATTTTTTTCTAACTCTAATTCTCATTTTTTTATTGCAACATTTTCTGCAAAAAATATTTAAAAAAAAATAAATTTTTTTATAATATGTAAATATTAAGTCCTTTATTTTTCATTAAGCAAACACACAAAGAACAAGGTAGACCAATTTGATAAATATTTTTTCAGAGGAATTACTACGTTTGGCTGAATTGAATAAATAGTAATCCCTCTTAATTTTAATCCTCCTTTATCTTATTAGTTTAGAAAAGTTTTTGACTTAAATGTTGACAAAAATATAATTAAAATAAACAGAGAGTAATTATTTTCAATTTGTTTTAACTTTAATTTTCTACTGCGTTTTTTTTTCTTTAAATAGAAACTAAATTAATTAAACAAAAAAGTAATTATTCTCACGAGGCAAATTTTCAATAGGCAGCAAGTTACATATTTTAGGAGAAGATTAAAGCGTTGACCAAAATCGAGATCTGGCTGTATTTTTTTCGTATATAATTTAGATTATATCGTATTTAATTATAGTTTTTTTAAAAATTGTCTGTAACAATCCGTGCTTCTAGAAAACGAAAAAAGTTTTTACAGTACTGTTCTGATTCGTCTTTTGCCACAGAATACGTAAAATTTGGTAATTAAACGTAAATTTACACGAATTTACGTAAATTTTCTTAAATCACGTAAATTTACTTTTTTTTTACTTTGGTAAATTTACGTGATTTTACAGTAGACAATGCACACTTTACTTTACTTTCATTTACTTTACCAAGTAAAGTAAACAATCTTCTTTACTAATTTTACTTTAAAAAGTAAATTAAGTAAATGAAAAATTTACTTTTTAAAGTAAAATTGAATAAAACATTAAAATAGCTTGAAGTAGGACAAGTATAAGTAGTTTTAAGTAAACAAAAAATACTTTGGAATACCAAAAGTACTTGAAAAAATAAATATATCCAGTTATTCTCCCAATATACTTTAAAAAAATTTTGGTTTTGGTAAAAAATGAAAACTTTTGAAATTTTACGAATAAAGCTTAGTTCTCTTCAAAAATCAGTCTTTACACTATTCTTTTCGAGTTTAATTAACTAAAAATTTAGAAAGATACAAAAAACGAATAAAAGAATTCCCCTTTAACATTTTCAAGACGCTCTTAGGACTAATTTGTTTATTGAAGAGTCGTTTGGATAAATAAAAAGACCCATAAATACATATTAGTCTATTATCAAATAGAAGGAAAAAAATAGCTTGAAAAATACATTCTTGTTCTTTGGTTTTGCAGTTATTTTAAAATTTAAATTTAAGACTTATTGAAATATTTTATATTTTGAAATATGGTCTTTTTTGAAAAGTTCTATTTTGCAATATGCTGAAATAAAACGAGTTTTTTTTTTTAATTTGCTCGATTTAATTACTTAATAAGAATATCGCTACAAAACTCACTACATACTTTATTTCTAAATTCACTGAACTTGTTAAGAATCATAAGCCCTAAAGACCTTTAGTATTCAAAGTATCCTAAAATTTTATCCCGATTTTTAAACATCATTAAAATAAGTAAAATTGAGTCATCTCAATTCATTCAAATTGCTATAACTTTTGAATGGGAAGCGATAGAGTTATTCTGTCAATTACTGCAATAACATATGATTTGACTTTAAGCTTTAGGATTTAAAAAAAATCAAGCAATTTAAAAAAACATAATATTTTATGACTAAATCTAATAGCAAAAAATGCCATAATTTTTTTCTCAAATCATAAAAGTACTCTAAAATTTTAATTTTAAATAATTTTTTAAAGAAAAAAAAAACAAGCCCCCAGGGAGGATCGAACTCCCGGCCCCCAGTTTACAAGACTGGTGCTCTAACCACTGAGCTATGGAGGCTCTATTTTTAATTTTTTTTATTGTCAAACCAAAATTAAAAAAAATAATAATAACTTTACTTCGAGTTACTGATTATAAATGTCTACATAACGTTTATAACTAAAATACGTTTAAAATCAAACACTCGGAAAAGGGCATGTTAAAGTTTTTTGATTTTTTGTTTTTTTTGTTTTTTTTTTACCGAAAAAATCACTCTGCAAAGTTTTTAAAGCTACTTTTGGCGATAAAAAAAATTACTGCAACAAAATTTGCTGCACCTATTGGCAAAGTCTGCAAAAATTTGTGCAATTTTAATTGCGTATTTAATTTAGGTTTTTTTAATGCTCTGCAAATTTGCAGAAAAAAATTTTAATTGCAAAATTGCAAAAATCTTTTAATTAGCTGCAAATATGCGCACTTTCTAAAAGAGCCTATAATTTAAATACGCAATTAAAATTGCACAAATTTTTGCAGACTTGGCCAATAGGTGCTGCAAAATTTGTTGCAGTAGGCAATAATTATTTTTAGCGCCAAAAGTAGCTTTAAAAGCTTTGCAGAGTGATTTTTTCGGTAAAAAAAAAACAAGAAAAACAAAAAATCAAAAAACTTTAACATGCCTCGGAAAAGCTAAAATTTTAAAATAAAATAAAAATCACATTCTCTAAACGACATAGAGAAAAAACTAATTTTATTTAATTTTATATTTTGATCTAGGGATTTTTCAAACCAATTAATTTAGCCTTTTTGAATTTTAACAATTTTAATTTTAATATATTTTAAACATGCTACTTGCGAACCTAATTAAGCTGTTTTTTCTTCCCTTCTTTTTCCAATTTGAACGAGCTTAATTAAATAATAATTTATTTAAAGCATTTAGATCCAGACAAAACCGTTTTTAGAATTTTTTTCACTCGATTCTATAAAACAAAAAAAAATAAATAATGTCTTTAAATACAACTAGTGAATTCAAATGGCATTATGACGTCAATCAATTTCTTTTATTCTATTCGAATTACACTTTATTTCCTTTGGGTATAAGTCTTAACTCTATTCAAATAGCCTTTTATTTGCGTGTACGATTTATTAATACATCTATGAATATTTATTATATTATTTTGTCTTTGAATAATATATGTGCCATTGTGATGACAAGTATTCGCTTTATAGCCTTACTTGACATTTATGACTTTGATGAAAATACTCCAATTGGTTGTAAATTGAATCAATTTATAACACGTTTGATCTATTCGGCATGTCCATGGCTTAATTGTCTAATAACATTAGATCGTCTATTTTTTATAATATTTCATAATAGGTATAATTATTTAAAATCCAAAATGGCAGTGTTTAAAATATGTAGTCTTTTGTATACTTTTTTGGCACTTGTAAACATTCCTAATCTTTTATTTGTGAAGAGTACAAGTTTAAAAATAATCAATAACCAAACTCTAGTAATTAACGTTTGCCTTGGTTCATTAGAATTAAGTCTAATTCGAGAAAGTATAACTCAAATATTGGGTATATATACACCGGTCATTTTAATGTTTAGTACTAATTTATATCTTATTTATAAAGTAATGGAATCAAAGCGGAAATTTAAGAATTCCACAGAACTTAAATTCGTATTTACAATTATTTTTTCGAATTTAATTTTTATAATTTTGGTAATACCTTTTTCGATTAATTTAATGATTCGATTGATTAGTTTATTCGATAGTTCAATACCTAAAAGGATACCTGGATTCGATACGTTTATTAGTTTATTCGACACGTGTACTAGAATAATTTTATGTTTGAATTTTTCACTTGTTATAATAGTTCATATGATCTCGAATAAATTGTTAAGAAAAGAATTTTTAAAAATGCTAAAAGAACTTGTGTCGATGTTGAGTGGGGTAAAGATGTGCTTAAAATCATCGAATATTACGAGCACAAAGAATTAAAAAAATTTGTTTTTAATTTTTACTTAGATTCAACAAAAAAAGTCGTCCTTCTTGTTCACTTTCTAAGACCTATAATTGTCATTATGAAGAATTAACTTTGTTTATTACCTAAAATGCTGCTAATCACCATATTTAACATGAATTATAGTAAATTCACGATAGTTACTAAATTTACGTAATAACATTAGCCAGAGAAACGTTCCGAAGTTTTAATTCTGAAAAGAACTTAAACAAAATCCATATAAGCGACTTAGAAAAGTCTTATCAAGATCATACAAGTTTGCTAAACGATCTTAAAAAGTTTCATAATGGATTTTTTAAGATTCCAGATGAAAATTTTAAAAATTCTTAAAAATTTTGCATTTTCTTAAAAAATAAAATAAATTCTTAATTTCGAATTAATTAAGAAATTTCGGTAAAGTAAAATTTTTTTGCTCAAAAAATTTAAATACGCAATTACTTGCATGATGAATTTTTAAAGCCAATCCTTTTTACATAAAGCCTTCAAATTTTATTTTTGAATTGTTTAAAAAAAGATTGGCTCTTTAAAAATTCAGCGTGCAAGATTTTGGAAAAGTTCTTAATTTCTTTAAGGCTATTGTTAAAAAATATTTTTCATCAAGAAAGTTGTAGAGAAAACTTAAAGAGCGATATTTATTGTTTTTTTTAAATATTGAGCACTGTAAAAAAACTTTTCTATCAAAATTGAATTGAAGTTTGCTAATTTAAGACTAACAAGAAAACAGATCAAAATTGCATTCAAAGTTTCAAAAGACTCTTCCTAAAGTGCTTTTTGAAGGTTTACATCAAAAGAATTTCCCAAAACAAGGAAAACCACAGAATACGACTAGAAAGATTAGAAATTCATCAATCTAAATTTAAAAAAAAATCTGAATTAGATTTTCCTTATGATATTGCCATCATATGCCAAATTTTTTTCAATTAGATTTTTGATCAACAATTTTACTCAAAAAAGGCTAGAAAATGGAAATTATATTTTTAATCAATTAAATCACAACTCAACCCTGAATTAGTTCATTCCTTCGGTTCGTTATATCTTTTTATTAAAATAAATAATAAAAACGAAACTTTTAACTTTCTAAGCCAATTCTTTAGTAAACCAGATGTAGATAAACACATTAAATAAAATAAACAGTTTTAAAATATTAAACCTTGTTTTAATAATCTGAAATTGAGCCTAATCGACTAACAGATTACATTACTAAAAGTAGAGTGTTTTTCGAAGGTTTAACATGCAAGTTTCCAATAACAATCGGAGTTCTTCAGGGAGACGTCTTGGCTCCATTTCAATTCATAATTGTCGTAGACTATGTAACGAAAAAAGCAGAAACTGGATTTGGCTATCTGACACATAAAGGAAAACAGCAGGAAAGTCACCACACATCCTCATCTCTTCTAAATTAGATCTTAAACTTAGAATGAGAATTTTCAACGCGACATGTATACCTTTTCTCTTATATGGATGTGAGTCATGAACCTTAACTAATTCGAGCTCAAATAACTTAAATTGTCTGGTAAAAACATTTTATAGAATCATATGCAGAAAAAAACAATCGGAGACACATATGATAAACGAAGAACTTTACAAAATAGTAAAACAGAGACTAATCAGGGAGGAGTTAAGAAAAAGGCAATTGAAATTTATTGGCCACTGTATAGGAATGCCTCTAGAAGAACCAGCAAATATCAAAATTTTTAACAAATGATAGTAAAATGAAGCTAACACCAACCGAAATAAAGAAGTATGCCATCTATTAAGAAAGTTGGAGTAAATTGATTACCGAGCCTAAAAATCTCGGCCGATGATGATGACCAGATTACATTATGATTTACAAAGAAAATGAAAATTTATTGGAGAATTCTTCCATAAAAGTCGGAAAATATTTACACATTGTATAAAAAATCTGGTCGACCCTTTCATTAAGCGATGTTGTCTGCTTTAAAAAAATCTAATAAAGCTGAATATTAGTGTTTTTAAAATTATTAAGAAATTTTATTTAACAAATAAATATTTTAAAAAAGAAAATTATGCATTTGATATAGATAAACCACTGCCCTGTCTCTTATGAGGCATCGATTTATTCAATTCATTTTCTTTAGTATTATTTAGGCGATTTATTAAATTTTTATTTTCTTGTCTCATTCTGGCCTCATAGTCCAAAATATATTTCGGAAATAAAGTTTTTTCATCGAATGCTGACTTCAAAGCTTCAAATAAAACAAAATAAAAATTTTGAAAAGAAATTCTCTAAAAAAAATTCAATTTTACTTTCAGCAAGAGTTTTCTCGACCGGTTTATTTTCTATATTTTGTGCATTTTTTTCCCTTAAAAATTTAGGCTCCAATTTTTTATTTATTTTATTATCAACATTTTCCATTTCGATAATTTTTAACGACCCATACAATCCACCTGGTGCTTGACCAGTCTTATTCCATAGGTCATAATCTTCGTCATTAATATAACCCGGTTGTTTACGATCTCTTTTTTTAATTCTCGATTCCTGATAACTCTTACCTAATAAAGTCTTTGACCATGGATTGTATCTTAAAGTAGTATCATTTATAAAATCCTCAGCGCTAAACGTAAAAGTCTCTTCTAAATTGAAACGTTGACTTAAAACTGGTAATTGAATATCAGTTACAATTGGTTCTGAATTTTCAATTTTTTCTTCTTGTTCAGGTTTTGAATTAATCTCTATTTTAGGAACAATTAAAGCTTTTTCACTAGTTATTTTTAGCTCTGGTGTATTAGTGAACATTTTATGTGGAGTCGAACGAAGCGACGGATTAGGAGTCTCTAATTTCCAATGAATATCTTGGCCAAAAATTCCTATTAAATTACCAGAAAGATCATTTAATGATACGCCACAATCCGACGAAGCCAACATTAAATATGTTTTATTATGTTTTTCACAAAAATTAATTGAGTTAATTTGGTCTAAATGGGATTTAAGACTACATACCAATGGAGCTTAATAAATAAAAATAATTAATTATTTCTTAATATTAAAATAGAGGTATTTAATTACGTTCTGTTTTGATAGTTTGAAATTTTAAGCCTGAGCTTAGACAATACGATGTAATATTCCAAACTTTAACAAGACCATTTACATCACCAGTAGCTAAATAACGCTCTTTTTCGTCTATTTCCATAATTACACTGTTGACTTTAATATAAAGTCTTAGTGAGAATTAATTTTTTTTATAGTTGGAAAACTGGGGGACGTTGGGTCGATAGACAGAGTCACTCATCCGAGCACTTACTTTTAAAAAATGGCTGCGAACTCGACTCTTAGACTAAGACTTGGCTTGGAACCCCGAAACCAAGCGATACTTAACTTCGTTTTCCAACATTACATTTTTTTTTGTAAAAAAAAAATACCCTGTTTGTGAGCTATGAATTCAGCTCCTATTTTTTCACTAGTTATTTCCCAAAATCTAACCCAGCCGTTGCCACCACAAGACACTAGTGTACAGTCTTTACCATGAATTCTCGTGTTTAAAAATCTCAAACAAGTAATGGCAAAACTGAAATCATTCTTAAATTAAAAATTTCATTTTTCAAAAAACAAAATTTAAAGATTATTTGAATTCAAGTTTTTTATTGTTGTTTTTTGTCAATCACTGGGAAAAGCTTTGTCTTTGAAAAACTGGACATGCTGAAATAAAAAAAAAAGAGTGAAGATTTAAAAAAAAAACGTACTTTTGAAAAACCACATGCTCTTGGATTGAAAAAAAAATAAGCCACTTTTCATAAGTGTCGGAAATTTAGTGAAAAAAGTTATTAAGTGAAAAAATTTTTTTTTTTTTTTTCTTGGACTTTTTTGATTACCTGTTTGATAAACCTCTAACGAATAAAAAAAATTTTTAAAAAATTTTTTTTTAATTAGGCCTTAACTAATCCTAAAAAATTTGAATTAAAAAAAAAAGAATACCTCTGTATCTGAAATAGTCTCTGAAGGCTTAAATGATGGACGCCTTGTAAACGAGCGATAATTTTTATTCGTCTTTTGACCCATATTAGCCTCCTAAAATTAAATTAATTTAAAAATAAAATAAATTTTTGGTTGTTGTTTTATTTACAATTTTAGCACTTAGAACGCGTTTTCTAGCTGATAAATGCTTAATGGAATATTCTGTCACCGAATTCCATAAGACTATATCACCATCAAAACTCCCTGTTGCTAGTATCATCGGCGGATGTAGCATTATATCAGCACAAAGTATATCTTCTTCATGTTCTTCATTACCTTTCCATTCAGACGGTTTCACTATTTCATCCTTCATTGTATTATCTCTAAAAATAGCTATTGATTTCTTCCAACCTACTGAAATTATTCGCCGTTTCAAACTTAAAACTTGACCAATTTCACAGTTTTGTCCATTATTAGCTTCTAGGGTATGATAACAATGTCCATTTAAGTCCCAAATTTTGATCAAACCATCCGATGCAGCCGTCATTATTCGAGTATTACTCTCATCAAAACTCATTGTTATTAACTCATGTGCTCCATGTAGCTCATTAAATACTTTAATACGTTGACCACTTTCCAATAACCACATGTACATTGTACCATCTTGTGACAATGTAACAACTTGATTCGTAATCTTGTTGTATTTAACAGCAACAACAGGATTCGAATGAGTTAGAATACGATCAGTTATTTCAGGCTTAATTTCCATCATTAAAAGTGTATAACGAAATGCAATAAAAAATCTAGATGACAATTCGTCAAAATAACATGAGATATCAACTTTATAAAAAAAATAAAATAAAATTTTTAAAAATTTTTAAAAATTTTTTTATCTTACCATCAGGTCCCTTCGGGAACATATTCGAAATTCTTTGAATACATATTTGTAATTGTACATTCCAAATTCGAAGAATTTTATCAGCTGAAAAACTTATTAATTGAGATCTAGAAGGCATAAAACGAACTGCTAGAACCACTCTTGAATGACCTTTTAAAATACCATTGGGCTCTTGAACATAAGGATTGAATAAATTAACAACAGTGTTCTGATTTGCCGTAGCTAATAAATTTAAATTTTGATCAAAATCAAAGCCATTTACGCCGCCATTGCTAACATTTAAATGAGTTCTTTTTAGAAAAAAGAAAAAAATTAAAATAAATTTTAATTAAAATTAAGTCTAAACACAAGCGACAATTTTTCAAGAAATAATAATTAAAGGTAGACTGCGCTGAAGCATGCAGAAGAAATTTATTTTTTTACTAAGGATCTATGCCATTGATTTCACGTCAATAAGAGATAGACACTTACTGTTTTTCAAAGACTCTGATAGTCACAGTATAATTACTTAAGTTTAAATTTTATTTATTTTTGAAAAAAAAGAGTTTTTAAAATTTTAAGTTAAAAGAAAATTTTTTTTTTTTTAAATAATATTGGTTAAAATTTACTTACACTTTTACATGTGAGCTTTTCTTTAGGAACCAACCTATACAAACCGATTGTTTATTTGTAGTTGCACAACTAATAATTGCGTCTAAATTCTTTATCCATTTAACTTGAAACAACAAAAAAACTCGATTAGAAAACTAAGTAGTAAGAAAATTAGAGAATTGAACAGAAAATTTTAGACTTAATTTTCTGATAATAATTTAAAGAAATATTTTTTAAAATTTTTTAAAAAATTTAGGAAAAACTAAAAGTTCCATAAATTCAAACATTTCAAAATATTTCACGTGATTTATCGCGAAAAAAATTTTTTTTTCTTAGACTTACCTTGTCTAACCCACGCAGTATGAGCCTGATAATTCATATAAGTAGCATTTTTATACTTCTCCTTGATCTCATTAATAGAAATATCAAGAGAAGTATCATTTGCTTTTTGTTGAGTTTTTAGATCATTTGAATTAGTAGTCGGTCGCTCAAATAAAGAAATAGTCGTTGAATTAAAATGAATTTTATGTATATAACCAGACGTATCGCCCCATATCAATATAGAATCATTTGGATTTTGAGCATCGAACCAATAATCCAAACATAACGGTGTTGCTTTTAAATTGTATATTCTATATTGACAATTAAATTCCAATTTAGTATTCAACTCATAAATAGCTTAAAATCTAACCCAATTAAAAAAAAATTTTTTTTACTTAAATAATAAAACTTACAAATTTCTTTAGTTGTAAAAGCTAAAACGACTTTATTTACATTTTGTAAGACTATAAAATCCGTGACCCATAAGTCTTTTGATTTACATGAATCACTGTGTATTCGAGTATGATTTGTCATTGTTAAATTACGATCGAATAAACTACATGTACCCTCTTTACTTATTGTTATATAACGAGTTATATTTTTAACAAATTCAATTCGTTTAATTGAATCTCTATGAACACTTGAAAAGAAAAATATTTTTAAAAAAATTTGATAGCGGTGGGATTCGAACCCACGCCTGTTAAGACTGGTGCCTAAAACCAGCGCCTTAGACCACTCGGCCACGCTACCCTTATTTAATCTTGACATTAAAAAGTTTATACAGTACATCTCTGAAATAAGT
>NTPY01000727.1:174255-188508 GCA_002922825.1 Brachionus calyciflorus
ACCAACAAGACTGAATAATACAAATCCCAACCTAATGCAATTTTTATAAATAATGCACCTGAGTATAAATTAACAGAGATTTTAGTAAATATGTAAAGTATTAGTGAAAGAACTGATAAATAGACTCGTATGCGATTGCCACCGAATCGTTTATTCATATACTCAGGTAAAGTCGCTACACTACTAGCTATGAATACAGGTAAAAATACCCAACCTAAAATTTGAATTATAATCATGGCATTTAACTCAAAAGCTCCGACCCCGAGACCACTAGCTGCGCCAGAACCAGCTAAACCTATAAAATGCTCACTACCTATATTACTAGCGAATAGACTTGCGCCGACAAAGACCCAAGTCATTTTTCGACCGGCTAAAAAATACGAGTCAATTGTATTTCGCTTGTTTTTGACCGTACTCTACGTAAAACAAAGAAACATGACTAATTAAAATAATTTTTTTAATGAAAAACTGGGGGACGTTGGGTCGATAGACAGAGCCACTCATCCGAGATACTTAATGACTGCGAACTCGACTCTTGGACTACGACTTGGCTTGGAACCCCAGAACCAAGCGATACTTAACTTCGTTTTTCATTTTATTAAAATAAAAATTTTTTTTTGTTACATAAAAACTTGTTCCTAATATGATTATGAAGTAACCAATTACAACCAAAATGTCCCATGTTGATATTTTATCAACTGGTCTATGTTTATCTGAAATCATTCGTTTTTAAATGATGACGTGTTTTGTTTAATAAAAAAAAATTAAAAATAAATAATAAGATTAAAAAAAAAAATCTGAAAAAAAAATGTGGAATAATAATTTGACTAATTTGAAATATTTTCTATTTTTGGGATTTAAGTTCTATTTACTTATTATGTAGTACTATATAAAATGCATAATTTGAAATATTTTTTTGAAGCTATGTCTGCTGTGTTTAAACTAGGTTGCATATAAAATGTTTAAATATAAATTGATCCTTTTTTTTATTGTTTTCTAGTACTTTTATTATTTTAATACGGCTCCAAATAAAAAAAAATTTTTTAAAGTTTTTCTTTAAATTTTTAAATTTTAAATTTTAAAAGTTAAAATACAAACAGCTTAAACGAAGATTTTTAAATTTTAATTTGAAACCGATTTTAAATACATTGAAAATAATATTCATCGAAAAATGATACACATTTTGATAAAAATCAAATTTGTAATGTAATTCTATCTTAGGATAAATATTACAATAAAAATAATTTTTTGCTGAATGTTAACATGCTTTTAAGTTTACCTGTTTTTTTTTTTAACTTATTTAAATTTAAACAGTGATGACAAGTGAATTAGAAAATTTTGTTTGAACGTTCAAGAAATTTTCAACAAATTTTTATTAAATATATTTAATAAAAATTTGTTGTCACAATTTCAAACTTATAAGTTTGAAATTGTGAAGTTTGCTGAACATCAATCGAAATATCTCCTTTATAATGCGTTTTAAACACATATATATTGGGGATAGTAAAGTATAAAAGTTTTAAGACAAATAACCCGAGGAAAATACAACAGGAAAAAAATATTGTTAAAAATATTTGAAATTTTATTTTATTGAAAAATCGCCTGAAAACTTTAAAAAAACATTTTGAGCAACAGATTATGCCTTAAATATGTTTTTAAGCGTTTTTAATAAACAGAAATATATAGAATAGCGTTTAATCCTGATACAAGTCTTCATTCGAGCTTTTTACTAGTATTTCCGTATACAGTAAATTTACCGTATTTTCTCAAATAGAAGAATACTTAAATAAAAGCGAAAAAAAAAACGTTTATTTAAGCTTTTTTTTGGTAAAAGAAGTACCTTGTAAAGTACTACTATTTTATCATATTTTTGCTCTAAAAAGTTTTGAGTAGTTTTCAACTATTCAACAACTCGCATTTTTCTTTTTTTGAGTGCAAATTGTTGAATAAGAACTTGAAGGCATTTTTTTCTGGTTGATAATTTAATTGAACAAGTCGTACAACATTTGAGAAAAAATCTTATCCAATTTATCTGCGATATGCACGTTTCTTATAGAAAAAGTCATAATTTTTTTTGTAAATAAATTTGTTCTCTAAATTGTACAAGAATTTACAAAATCTGTATAATTGTTTTTAAGCCTCTGAAAATTTCTTGTGAAAATTGCACAAAAAAATTTCTAATCCTTTTTGATGGTCTGTGATTTGCAGATTAATTACAGCGAATTTGCAGTAGCTAAAGAGCAATTGTACAAATTAAACAATTATTTTTTAATTAGAGGTATGGCTTTGCAAATGCTGAGGAATTTACAGAATAAATTTATTCTAAACAAAAAAACAATTATGACGTTTTTTATTTGTGTAGATTAATTTTCTAAATTTTTTTACGAAAAATTTACATCACCAATATGTAGCAAAATGTAATTAAATTTCTAGTGATGAATAAGTTAGACAATAATAATTAGCCAATGGAAATATCGGAATAAGATTTTAAAAAAAAACAAATCATTCGTTTCGTAAAAATTTATAGTTTGTTTATTTACTCATTTAAATTCATCATTTTAAATGCGTAATTTTAAATTTTTGAAAGTAAATTTTTCCAAAGTTTAGATTGCTAAAATCCGATTGTAGCAATCTAAAAATTATTAAAAAAAAGAAACAATTTTAAGAATTTTTAAAAATAATTTTAAAAGTTTTTTTTTTCAGTTTGCCTTCTTCTCCCAAGTCTTTTACGTTATCTTCCCATGGCTACGACCATAGATCTTGATCTATTCGAATAACCATATTGAGCTCTTTGCATTCGTTCTACAGTGCCAATTAATTCTCCACAATTTGGACTTAATAAAAAAAAACAAATAAATAAGAGAAAAAAACATAATTCATTAATAGATGAATACCAAAAATGATTGACATCTTTGGCGCATTCTAGACAAAATGGAATAAATTGACATCCTAAACATCCACTTTAAAAAATAAAAATTTTAAAATCTAAAAGTTAATTTTTTTGATTATTTTAGTTAAAATTATACCCTGTAAATGAAAGCATAAGACATAGAATATAAGTGTATGTGCCATTTTTGTATTCAATTCTAGTCACTACTGATGATTTACATTTAGGACATGTCATCGTAGTCGGATCCCTTCCAAGTAAAGGATAAGCAGGACCAGGTTGGATGATAACCACTTGAGTTGATTGATAATTTTGTACATTAGTTCCTTGTTGATTATAACCTGGAATGTAAACGATCGGCTCAACTCTATTCTCATTCATTTTCAAGGCCTATTCTTTTCTAAAAACTCTAATAGTTGTAAATTTTACGGAAGATTTTTTAAAAATTAGTAAGTGTTTTGAATTAAGAGAATTAAAATCTTAAAAGTCAATGGGACATTCAATTTTTAAAAATTAGTTTAACCAATCTTTTTATTGAATTTATTATATAAAAAAGAGAAAATCTAAATGAATTTCTAATTTGATCGAATTTATTTAAACTTTATTTTGTTTAGCTAATTTTTCTAATGTTTTTATCCTTTGTTATTATTTCATAAATAACAAAAATAAAAATAAGAAACCATTAAGTTTTTAATTGTGCGTTTATGAAAAATTTAAAAAATTGATTTTACTTATGGAACTCTACTGACGTTAACTAGAGTTTTTAAAGAACTTTTTTTTTAAAGAAATTAAAAGATCTCGATGCAAATTGACAACAATTTATAATATTGATTTTCCAAGGATTTTAATTACGTAGCTTTTTTTAAGTAGTTCATTTTTTAAAAATATATTTTATATTTTTCAATAAGTAAAATGAAAATTTTTCAAGGAAATATTTAAATTTTTTTTTCAAACAAATTTATATACTTAAGACCTGCATATGAAATTTAAACGAATAAAACTTGAATTACGATTCTGAAGAGAATTTGTAGGTTAGGAAAAAAATTTTAACATCTATTTTTAGTTCGTATTTAGTATTTAAAAATTGTGATTGATAATTTTTCATCCTTTCGAATTTTCATATTTTAAAAATTTAAAAGATTTTGAAGATTCACTTATAAATTTCAACTTAACGGTTTATGTGTTGAATTTTTGTCCAAATTACAAGTACATAATGTTCAAACTTTCATAATAATCACAAAAATTTATTCCAAATATTTTTCAATTTTTTATCACGAAAATTAAGGATGACGAATACTTACCAAGTTGGTCATGAATTTTCATATGATCATTTAAATTATCATAAGATACTTGAAGCAGAGCTTTTAATATGCGAGTAACAAAACGTTAAAAAAGCCTTTAAAAAATGTTAGGGATTGTCTTTAAGTCTTAATATTGTCTTTAAGAAACATGATCCTAAAAGCTAGAAAAAATTCCGCTTAATCTGAATATATTCCCAATATGGAAGGCATGGCCATTCATAGTAAATATATTACCTTCAATATGGAAGGCATGGCCATTCATAGTAAATATATTACCTTCAATATGGAAGGCATGGCCATTCATAGTAAATATATTACCTTCAATATGGAAGGCATGGCCCTTCATAGTAAATATATTAACTTCAATATGGAAGGCATGGCCCTTTAAATATTAATTGATTAAAAATTCTTTTATTATTTTATGATTTGAATTTCGTTTTCATTTTAGTCAATCTAACTTTAAATTAATCCATAAATAATAAAAAGATAATATGCCAACAAACAATTAATTTCTTCATTGAAAAAAAAAACAAACGGTTCTTTAAAAAAAAAGAAAAGTTTTTTTTTCTATTATTTTTTTATAATTGTCAATTATCTTTTTTTTTCTCGATTAATTCTTTTTCTAAACAGAGTAATTTTCTTTTTTATTTTTTCGTTAACCAATCAATTTTCAATATTTTGTAAATTTTTTCACTGTTATCCAATCATTCTGTTGGGTTTCCGAGCCAATCAGAATTTTTCAGTCAAAAACCGAACGGTCTTGTCTGGTTAATGAGCTCGTCGCTGCGTTCCTCGCAATAATCATAGAAAATTCATTTTTCCATAAAATTATATTATCTAAAATCGGGTTTTCAAATTTTGCACATTACAGAGATTTAGCAAACTCGCCTATTAGAAGCGACTTCAATAGTTACAACTTGTTGAATATTTATTTATTTGGACACACAATTTTTGAGTGTTTTTTACCGTAATCTCGCGGGCTCAAAAATCGAAATTTCGGTTAAGTGCGTTATAGTTTTTTAATGCGTAATGACGATTTTTTCCATTTATTCATAAAAATGTAGAATTGACCTAATAGGTAATTTAAACCACCTTGATTTATTTTTTCAACCTCATCTAAACTATCATTCTCAATCAAATTAAAGGATGAAAATTTTCAGGATATGGCCATTGATCGTAAAATAAAGCCTGAATGCTAGCAAGCCGATAATAACCTTTTTTTGTAAATTTTTAAAAATAAATGTGAAAAAAAATGTAGTAAATATTTTCTTAGCTTAACTTTGAAATATTTATAATAAACTTGAAGACAATATTATTTCAATATAATAGGAAATTTTATGTTAATTTTTATTTAAAACAAAAAAAAAAACCTCTAGTTTTTTAATTAATATATTTACGCAAATTTTAAAATTAAAAACTTTAAAAATTATTCTTTTACTTTTAAATAACATAAATGCAATTTAATTTTTAATGTTTTAATTACAGTTAATATTAGTGCGTACTTTATAGTATAATACAGCTTATTTTAGCAGGAAAAATGCAGTAATTTATGGCATTATCAAGGCGTTTAGCTAGAGGCGAATTACTCCCTAGTAATATGAGTCTCTTATACAAAAATTCTGTGGGATCTCTTTATAATACATATTTCCAGTGAAATCATAAAACATTTTTTTTCAATATTTTATCAAGTGGACTATATTATCTTTTTCATCGTTTGTCTTCTCTCATACTTTCAAAAGGTTTCTTAAAATTTTTTTTTTATATTTTGATTCCAATAGTTCCTTGTTAAAATTTTTATCGATTGCGATTTCGAAAAATTTAATAGCTTTTTTTAATTTTAAAAAATTTTTTTTTATTTTTCAAATTAGCATTCTGATTGGCAAAATAAGATATTTTAATATGTAACATGAATAAATTATAAATGTTTCAGTATAAATCAAAACCAATATATTTCAATAGTTTTGATTAATATTCTTGTAACTTCTTCGATTTTTTTCCTCTATCAGATCAATTATCAAGACATTGAGTTGTCTCCAGCTGTAATGAAAATTCGGCATGTTAAATATCGCTAGTTTTTTAATAAACTCCATGGCAGCTTGCAAGAAATTTTCGATTTTCTTTTATACTGCACTGCTCCCGAGTTAAAGTCGTACCCTACCCGTACTATTACTGATGTTACCTTTACATACTAATTATGATAATCATAAATTAAAATAAATTAAATAATTAAATATAATATTTTTCAAATATTTTTAAAGAATTTATTTTTTCAAATAAATTTAAATATAATCTAGTAGGTCCGACATCCCTTCTCTACAAAAAAATTATTCTTTGAAAAAAATTAAAAAAATGAAATACTTCTTAAAATACACATACTTTATAGTGTAGGGGTTCGAACTTTTCGACAGAAGTTCGAACTTTTTTTGAAAAAAAGTTCGAACTTTTTATGGTTCGAACTTAATGAGTTCGAACTTTTTGAAGTTCGAACTTTTTGAAGTTCGAACTTTAAGGTTCGAACTAATTGTAAGTTCGAACCTTAGAAAAGTTCGAACTTTTTGAGTAAAAAGTTCGAACTAAGTTCGAACTTTCGAAAAAAAAAAGAAGACTTATTCAAAAAAATATGAAACAACCTTTATTTCAAATATTAAAAACTAATTTTTTATTCTTCGGATTAAATAATTTTCTAATTTTATTGCTATGTTCATTCAAAAAAAATTAAAAAAAAAAAAACACCTCAGCGAGATTTGAACATATATCTGCTATTATATCTGAAGTTGCTTAATCCACTGAGCTATAAATTTTTTTGTTTTTGAACTATTTTTTTTAGGTTTAGTCAATTTTATTCGAAATTAAAAAACAAATAAGCTTATTTCACACGCCTTTTAAAAAGTTTCTTATTCCAATAAAAAATTATTAAAAATTATTAATTTATGAAATTTTAATTATACTTTTAAACGAATTGATTCAAACCGTCTAAAATTTTGAAAAAATGAGTAGCCGTCCAATTCTCAGAGATAATAAAAACAAACAAAAAAAAACAACTAGCTCCTATCTACTTACCAAGATTCTTCTAAAAAAAAATGGCGTAACGATGACGAATCTTCAGAAGATGGTAAATTAAATATAAAATTATAATTTTTCTATTTTTATTTATGTTGTACGAAATATTCTAGATTACGAGGACCAATCGTCAAAAAAAAGTTTATCTTGCCCAAATCAAAAATTAAATCAGAACCAACCTAATTTTAATCAAACTACACTTTCTTCGTCTGTCGTTCAACAATTTCAACAAACACCAATTTTTCAACAAAACCAATTCTCAACTCAAATATCGCAGACATCGCAAAATTGTCAAATTGAGATAAACGAACCAACTCAAAGCACCAATCAAAATCAAGATAACCAGCAAACTCAATTAGAACTCTCAACAATTTCAACTCTAAATACACAACCTACCCCGCAAATTCTGTCAACTCAAACAATACAATCAAATGAATCATTTCACTCTGTTTCTAATAATCAAACTCGTGAAGTTTCATCTGATAAAAGTTCCTCAAATGAGAGTATTGAGAATGAAAAGTTTTTTGAAGAATGGGAATCAACCGAAGACAGTGAAAAGGGTTTCAAAAAAAGATCTCATGTTTGGGAGCATTTTGTTAAAAAGAAATTTACTCATAAAGAAAAAAAAATAAAATCCAAATTTGTATTTTGTCAAAAGAAAAAAGGTCAAAGTGATAAAAATTGTGGAATATTTTTTAAATATAATTCATCAACAAATAAAATGAAGAATCATCTGGAAAAAGAACATGAAATTTTTAAAGATGAAAATAGTAATAAAAAAGCAAGTGTTGATATTTGTTATTTGCTTTTAATGTTTGTAATAACTGCTGTTCTACCATTTCGCTGTGTCAACAATATTTATTTCGTAAAATTTTGCGCGGCTCTTAATCCAAATTTTAAGGTACCTGACCGAAAAACTCTTTCAAATCTCTCTAAAAAATATTATATGGATCGTAAAAATAGTTTGAAAGAAACTTTGAAAAAAACTTCGTATATAAACTTAACATTTGACGCTTGGACATCCATACAAAATTATAATTATTTAGGTATGACAGCTCACTATTTTGATGAAAATTTAAATTTAGTTTCGAATTGCCTTTCAGTAAAAAGTCTTACTGGCGGACATTCTTCGACAAACATTGTCGATAAAGTAAAAGAAATTCTTTTTGATTATGGGATTTCCGAAAAAATATTTTTTGTCTCGACCGATAATGTTAATTCAATGGTAAAATGTGTCAGAGATTTAGAATATTTTCGTGTAGGATGCATGGGTCATATTATAGACTTAATTTTAAAAAACTCTGTGAATTTTTTAAAGAAAATCGCTGACAAAAACCAGAATGAAAGTTATGAAACTGATCAAGAAACAAATGATGTTCAGATCAAAAAAAAAAGTATTGAACTGATAAATCTTGAATCCAGCTTAGATGATGAAAATAACGATCTTCAGAATTTTTCGTCTGGTAAGTTTTTTACTTATCTTTTATTTTTTAATTCAATAATTTTTTTTCAGCAATAAAAAAGTGTTCTTCTATTGCCTCTTTCTTCAATCATTCTTCAACTTTTAAAGAAAAACTTCACATTGAACAACGCAAACAAAATTTAAAGCAAAAATCCTTGGTCCAACAAGTAACCACACGTTGGAATACTTTAAATATGATGCTGAAATCTATTTACGAGAGCCATAGATGTATTCAAATTGTTCTTCTTCAAGAAAAAACTCACCAAGACTTAATTTTAACTGAAACCGAATTACAAATAACCAAGGAAACTACCGAAGTTTTAGATGTTTTTTATGCGATTACTTCAAAATTGAGTGGTGAGTTATATAGCAGCTCTAGTTTAATAATATCTTCAATATTGTCTTTGCTTGAACAAACGACTATTCAAAGGTCAGATTCATCTTTTAAAAAAATTTTAAAAAATGTTATTAATCATTTTATTAACCAATATAATAAGAAATATTCAATTCTCGAAAATAAAGCTTTAATAGCATCAGCGTTTCTTGATCCTCGCTACAAGAAATTTTCCAAAGCTGAAAATGAAACAAAACGAAAAAATTTTATTAAAGCTGCTACTAATTTTTTAATAGAGAATTTCGAAAAAATCAAACTTACAACACCAAAGTCATCGATAGAATCAAATGTTACAAAAAAAAAAGATAGAGACAATCAATTTCATTTAAGTGACGAATCTGAAACAGAAAATTTATCTGGACCATCAGTCGAAACCTTAAAAAAAGAAATCAAATGCTATTCAACTGAACCAAAATGTAGCGATACTTCTTTGTTTTGGATTGAAAACAAAACAAAATATCCTATTCTTTGTGAATTTTACAAATTTTTAAATTCTATACCAGCTACAAGTACGCCTTCAGAAAGACTTTTTTCAGCTTCTGGTTATTAAATTTGGGACCGAAGGAACAGAATATCTCCTGATAAAGTTGAAGAAATAATGTTTTTATATGAAAATGAAGAACTTTAGAAAATTTTTTTAAATTATTTTATTATTTTTTATTAAAAATAAACATTTTAATACCATTTTATTCATTTATTATATTCTCTAATAAAAGAAGCATCATTTTTGATCAATAATATTTATAAAAAAATTCAAAAAGCAGAATAAAGAGAAAAATTTATTTTCAAACATTTTTTTTTTTCAAAATTTTATAATCAAAAAAAATTTCATTTAGTTAATTCATTTTTAGCAAAAAAAATTTTTAATTTTAAAATATATTATTATTTCAGTCAAATAACTTATAAAGCTTTGTATCTGTACTTTTTTGTAAAACAAGGGGAGGCTAGAGACTTTCTAACTCTATCCTCAACTTCGCGTAAGCAGGAACCCTAAACCTGCAGTCAACAGACTGTGCTTTTAGTTTTACAAAATCGATCAGACACGAAGATTTCAAATCAGCATTAAATGCTTCATCTCAGAAAACCTAATTAATTGAAAAAAATTTAAAAATTTATACTATAATTTTTTTTTTTTAAAAAGTAATTTCAAAAAAAAAAATTTGTCAAAATGCATAATTTCATTTTGTAACTTAATTTAAATAAGTAACAAAATGACATCTTTTTTTTTCTTAAAAATTAAATTAGCTTTCATTTGTTATTTTTGTTATTCGAAATTTATTTGATAGAATATCAAATTCCATTATTTTCATAAAAAAGTTCGAACTAGTTCGAACTTAGTTCGAACTTTCAAAAAAGTTCGAACTTTAGAAGTTCGAACTTGATCTAGAATTTCGGCCCCAGTTCGAACTTTTTTTTTTCGGGAAAGTTCGAACCTGGTTCGAACTTCCAGGGTCGAACGCCCCACACTAATACTTTATTTACTTCAAAAAAATTAAAAATAAACTAAAAAAATTAAAGAACTAATTTTCTTCAAAAAGCCTTGACAGTTCATGATATGCCGCATTGAGATTCTTCATCAATTCGCCATCTTTGCAACCTTTGTCTGGATGATAAAACCTCTTTAGTCTTCTGTACTGTCTCTTGATGTTACCCCATGAATGATCTTCACCGAACTTTAATATTTCGGAACATAGCTCGCCATTTTGATTTTTGTTGTTGAGCCGTTTGACTTTAGGTTTTTTCGGCTGTTCCCTTTTACTATGACCTCTTTGATTGCTGTTGCTTTGTTTAGGCCTGCTAGACTGACTTGATTTAGGCTCATTTTGAGGTTTATTTTGGTCTTTTTTATCATTCCGACTTGTAACTCCATGTTCCCTTTCCCATTTTTCTCTTTCTTCTCTCTTCAAATACCATCTTCTTTCCTTGTAGCTCATTTCGCACCATAACTTTAGCTCAAATTGGTATCTTGATTGCTTGTCTTCTTCCAGCCTTTTGAGTAAACCCGGAGTACCAGATTTAGGTTTGGTATTGTTACTTGCTGGACCATTCATACCATGTCTTCGCATTTCGTTTTCGATTGCCTACCTGTTTGCTGATGTATTTGGAGATGATTCACGTATACGATTGAAGTTTGGAACGCTTGTTTTGTCACCATAGTAACGATTGTGTATTTCTCTTGCTTTGGCTTCTTTCCATTGTCTTGCTTTGCATTTGACCATCTTGACTTCTTGAGTTTGTTTCTTGATTGTTTGGTTTTGTTTGCTTTGAATTGATGATTTTAAGGATTAGTTTAATCTCTTATACGATTACCTGACCTTAAATTGGAATCATGTTTAGCTGCAGATCTTGTACATGCATCTTATTCTTCGCCCATCAACTCGAATCTTACATGTTTAACAGTTTTTACTGAATTTTTATTTTATAAAATGCTTTTTGGCTTAGACTCATCACGTGAAACCTCAGCATGTTTAATTCAATTTACATGTAAAATTTTTGTTTTTTCATTGCCAATTTCTAATTCAACATTATTGTTGTCCATTACTTTTAACAATTTGAAAGGACCTGTCCATTTATCATTTCTCAATTTGTGCTGTCAACCTTGTCTTGTAGCTGGAGAATGCAATCTTACTTTGTCGTTTACATAAAATTTTACGCCTGGAAATTTAGCATCATACTTTGCCTTTCTATTTTTATTTACTTTCTTGATTCTTTCAGTAGCCTCTTTTCAAATTCTGTCAAAATTTTGAACTTGTACATCAACGTATTTACTTAATTTACCCGGAAGTCAAGGATTTCTACCATACAATAACTCGAATGGTGATTTCAATGTAGTCTCATGAGGACTCACTCTATATGCAAACAATGCAATATCTAAAAATTCCTCCCAATCTGACTGATGATCGTTACAATAAGTAGAGAGAATCTGACAAATTGTCATAAATCTCTCTGTTTGCCCATTACATTCTGGATATATGGAGTTGTGCTTAATTTCTTAATTTTCATGTATTCACAAATCTCTTTCACTAGAGCCGCTATAAATTGTCTTTCTTGATCGGATAATAATTTGCCTGGTGATTACAAGATTTAATAAAATCTTAGCTATCGTTTTAGCGTCTATTCTATCAGTCACTAATGCATCTTCCCATTTTGACAAATAATCAGTAAAAATGACTTTGTACTTGTTTCTCTTATTTGTTTCTGGAAGTTGTCCTAAAATATCCACTCCAACCATATCGAATGGCTTTCTAGAATCTTCAATTAAAATAGGGTTTTTCGATTTAAGAGGAATATCAACCCATAATATTTTTTGCGAATTTGGCTTCAAATGTATTTTCGATCCTAATGTTAAACAAATTTCTCGTTGATTATTTTTTATAATTAATGGAATTACAGTACCACCAATTGAAAGAGTTTTCTTACTGTAATTTATTATGGTACCTTGACTCATTTCAAGTTTGCCTCTTTCGCAAAATTCGCGCTTATTAGAGTCTGCGCCACTATCTAAAATCGCTGTTACTTTAACTCCATTAATTTTAACTTGAATATATGTTGCTGATGTTGTTTTGTGAGGGTTTTTATTTTCATTATATAGCACTGGGTAAACCCTCGCGTGACCAGTGCTTAATAGTTTAAATCTTTCTTTTTGTTGAATGGCGTTTTCTTTTGATAAGAAAACGTACCTTTATTCTTGCAGTTGTCCTTGTTTCCGACGATTATAACAGGTTAATCTAATCGGAAATTGTGAGGATGATTTGCTCCTTTCCCTGTTTTTATACGGAGTTGTTGTTAAAGTTGTTTATCAAGAAAATTCTTGCTTAAACATTGTTCAGTAAATTGAGTGTGTGGAAACAATATTCCCGAATCGAAATACTATTAATTTTTTTTAATAAATTTAATACCGTTAATTTAAAAAATAGAAAAATTAAAACAACGTTTAGTTGTTTCGATCTCATACTTTTTTTTAACTGCTAGGTGCTTTTAACTGGTAGATTTTTTTAACACATGTTTGATGTAGCGATTAAAACCGAAATTTCTATTTGTTACCCCTTATGATTCCTCGCGAGAAAACGGTATATGAGTTTGAGTTTTTTGTTCTTTTTTTTTTGAGGAAAAATTCACAACGCTCAAAATCAAGGAGTTTATTTTATACAGTTTTCCAGTTTTATAAAAATTATTTAATAAAAAAAAAATTTACAGATTTAAATTTTATTAAAAAATTTTCTTCATAAAAAGTATCATCTTGCAGACAATTCGAACAGGAAATTTTATTTACTTAAAATCTCTTCCATTTTTACAATTTTGTACAAAATTCTAATTTTCTTACCACGTTGATTAATTTCTTCAACGTCATCTAAACTACCATTCTCATTCAAATTAAACGCCTCCAACGTAAACAAAAATTTCTTATTAAAATTCTTATGCAAATTCTTATAAACTTGATGAGCCTTAGCTTGACTCGAATAAAATTTAATTGCCTTAATACCATCAAGAAAATTCTCAGCTAAATCCGACTCTAGCAAACACGGATCCAAAGTACTTTCCTTATCTCTTAAAGTAAACCAAAATCTGTACATGTAATCTAGTTCTTGTGTTTCATTACCATCAAATTGACATCTCGGGCAAAAATAATTAAATAAAACCTGTGAATCTGGCTCACTAGTACACTGAGTTTGTGTCATTGCATCAAATTGTAATGGTGTCACTGTCTCAATCCAATTGAGACTAAAATTAATCCAATTATTTTGTAAGACTTCATTTTGATTTTCTTCTAGAATTTCATTGAAATCTTTCATTATATTATTGAGTGTACCACCATGATGTAAATTAGCTAAATGAAACGGTGTAAAATTGATATAATTACATTTTTTACACGACACAAAAACAGTGGCAATGTGAGGACTAGTCAATGTGGAATAATTATACAATTTAGCTATTACTTTACATTTAATAAATTTTTTAGATTTTGAATCGTGAATAAAGTGTTTGAGTGATGTGTAAAAAGGATAAATTTTTGAATATTCATCCATATTTAAATTATCACTGTTTATAAACGGACAAAGATATGTGAGATTAACTAAACGTTTTAGTTTAAATATATCTTCACTTATTTCATGAGGATCATATTTATCAAGTTGGTTCTGTTCTTCTT
>NTPY01000727.1:189213-225996 GCA_002922825.1 Brachionus calyciflorus
TAGTTCTTGTGTTTCATTACAATTTAATTGACATCTCGGGCAAAAATAATTAAATAAAACCTGTGAATCTGGCTCACTAGTACACTGAGTTTGAGTCATTGCATCAAATTGTAATGGTGTCACTGTCTCAATCCAATTAAGACTAAAATTAATCCAATTATTTTGTAAGACTTCATTTTGATTTTCTTCTAGAATTTCATTGAAATCTTTCATTATATTATTGAGTGTACCACCATGATATAAATTAGCTAAATGAAACGGTGTAAAATTGATATAATTACATTTTTTACACGATACAAAAACAGTGGCAATGTGAGGACTAGTCAATGTGGAATAATTATACAATTTAGCTATTACTTTACATTTGAGAAATTTTTTAGATTTTGAATCTTGAATAAAGTGTTTTAGTGATGTGTAAAAAGGATACATTTTTGAATATTCATCCATATTTAAATTATCACTGTTTATAAACGGACAAAGATATGTTAGATTAACTAGACGTTTTAGTTTGAATATATCCTCGCTTATTTCATGAGGATCATATTTATCAAGTTGGTGTTGTTCTTCTTCTTCTTGAATCATAGGTTCTTCTTGTGTAATATTTGTAATATTATTGTGTTCAGTAAGAATTGGTATTTTGGTAAGTATTTCTGGTTGAATTTTATCTTTTTCTAATATTTCTTCTACTTCTTCTTCTTCACTAGAATAGTACATTTGGGTGTCTTCATTCATCATTTGGTTTACTTGAGACAAAATACTTTGTTTTTTAGTCATTAAAGTACCTAGTTTTGGATCATTTTTCTTCGGATTATTCTCTATTAGTTCATCGAATGAGTCACCTAGAAAGCCGGCTTGAAATTCTGTGCGAAATTCTTCTTCTGTTATAAATTTTAAGCCGAGTTCTTTGATTTTTTGATGTAATCGTCTTTAGGTAAAATTAAATAAAATATCAAAATTAGATTTTGTTGATTGAAAATTGGGTCCTTTATGATTAAAGTATTAAGAAAAAATATTTTTGTTTCCAATTGATTGATTTTCTCACCAATTTTTAATAATTCAAAAAAGAAATTTTAAGAACTTAAAAAATGTATTTCCTAGGTTTAAGGTCGAAAGGCTTATGTAAAAATAATTGTAGATCTTATTTTTTTTTAATTCTCGAGTCAAAAGAAGAATAACTGAAAAAGAGTTGAGGAAAAGAAAGACAAGTTTAGTTTTAAGTTGTATTGTAATGTATTGCTAAATCGTCAATAAGTTTGTAATTTTACAGCATTTTTGTATTTTCGTAAATTTTCTTATTATTTTATCAAGGCATTAAAAAATACTTTTTCCAATAAAATAAATTATTCCGTGTTCCGTAATAAAGTTTGTTTAGTTTTCGTAAGAAAAAAATAAAAATTTCAAGACTTTCTAAAGATTTCGAAAAAATAAATTTTGGAACAAATTTTTTTTTGTTGAAATAAGTACTTTTTAGTGGTGTCCTGTGTGAGTTCAAAGAAATTCAAAAAATTTCACGAAAACTTTTAGAGAAAAATTTTTTGAAAAAAAAAGTTTAGAGAAATTTTTTTCTGAGAAAATTTTCATAGAATTTTTTTAAAGAAAAATAATTTTTTTAAAAATTATAAAATCATCTGGAATTTTTCTAAAATGATGACAACTATAAAAAAAAAATTTTTTTCTTAGAACTTTTTCTCCGAAATATTTTTCTTTAAAATGATTGATCTGTTTCAATTGTTCCTTTATAAAAGCAATTACAAAACTTTAAAAGAAAAACTTTTATTTTCCTATTGAAATTTTCCTTTTTTTTTTTGGGTTCAGTTTCAATTTGTCTTGAAAAGTTTTTTGATTGTGTTGAAATAATAAACCCTTTTTTTTATTTCTATTTTATCTTATCTTACTAAATCTAAATTATGTTAAATATTTACTCTAAGATCGCATTCACTTCTTGATTGGTACTTAGACCTTGACGTGTTTCAACCGATTGATAAGACGCTAGCTTAAAAATACCTCTACCATACTTAGACTGATTGGCATTTTGAATACCAGGCATTTTAATAAGTAGATCAGCACCTGAACTTTGTGGCGGAGCACATGTTCTTGCATTTTTTAATAATATAAAATCACCTGGCTAAATTTCAAAAATTTAATTTAGAGTTTTGTTGAAAACTTTTTTAAAAATATAAAAAAAATACTTCTAAAGTATCTAATTGAGCCACAAACTCATCAAAAATATAAACTTGAAATAAATAATCACTTGCTTTCTTCGAATAAAGTATCTTTGTTTTATATTCTGAATTAGCCGCTGCACTTGTTGTAGCTGCCAATGTACTCATTAGAGAAAAATCATTCTCTTGATGAACGGCCAAATTACATTTAGTACCATCTGTAACTAATAAAAATTTAACTCCTTTATTATCACAAATGGCACTTATTTGACATACTAAATCAACATAACCATTTTGTGTCATCAATGAAAAGTTTGATAACTTTAATTTTGAAATATCTGGCACTGATATTGAGGGCATTTGAATTTCATTAGTATGTAAATTCATTATTGAGGCTGCCATTTCAAGATCATTTTCATTAAAATCAGTCACTGGAGCTTCTGCAATTGATAAACCAGCCTCGAACATAGCCTTATTTCTAGGATTAGTTTTGACCCATTCTAATAATTGTTTTACACGGCTAAAATCCTCATCTGTGACTACACTATTAACATTATTTCCTGAATATTCAGTAGGATTTGTTCTTTTAAATAAGACCCATGTACTTGCGGATTCACAACTCACTCCTTGTGGTCCATTGAAGTTTTGAACTTTTATTCGATGAAAGCGTAAAACATCTCCTATTTCACACAGACTTTGTAAATAGGAGCCCTTGTTAAATACACAAAATTTCAACTTCTCATTAAACTCACATGTCTCATCAACTATAGTAACATTAGTACATTTACCATCTTAATACTAATTAATTAGAAAAAAAAGAAATTTAATATTAATTGTATTATTCTGGGGCTTACTGCCTTTTGATCCAATGTAAACAACTACACCATAAACATTTGTTTTAAAGCCAGGACTGAAAGACTGAAAGTTTTGAACTAGAGTGTGTACTGTTTCAGTTGACATTTTTTATTTTTGAGTTGAAAATTACATTAGAAAAAAAAATAAAAAAAATATTTATTTAAAAAATTTTAAATTTTGTTTAAGACAATTTTATTATTATATCATAATTAATTTCACAAAAGTTAACTAAAAGAAAAACTTGAACATATATTTAACTTGGAAAAATAGAAATATTTTGCTTTACTTTTTTAAAAAATTTTTGCCGAAAAAAAAAATGCTTCGATTGAGTCAAAAATTAATAAATCTTTCAAGGCGGAGTTTAATGACTAACACGTCCTGTCGGCAAAGTCAACTCGGAGTCGCATTTAATCAAATTCCAACGCCTAATACACAACAAAAAAATTTTAAAATTAAACTTCCATTTGTGAATAACACATCAAAATCAAATGGGTTATTTGGTAAGAAAGAACTTGGTAATTATGATGGGTTTTTCGAGCTTGAAAAAAGAGCTGCTACGAGAGTGAATGAATTAATTGATGAGGCTTTTAGTCCTGAAACAAACAATAAGCGTAAATTAGTCGAGATATTTGATGATATCTCAAATGAGTTGTGTTGTGTTGCCGATTTGGCCGAGTTTGTTCGTACATCACATCCGAATGTAAACTATCGTCAATCAGCGAATATGATATTTGGTCAAATAAGTCAATTAGTTGAAAAATTAAATACTAATTTAGACTTGTATAAAAAATTAAAGCAATCTGTTGAAGATGAAGACTTAAAAAAGAAATTAGATGATTGTGATGTGAGAGTATGTAAGCTATTTCTAGCTGATTTTGAGCAAAGTGGAATTCATTTGGATACAGCAACAAGGACTAAATTTGTAGCCATTAATGATCAATTAGTTAATTTGTTAATGAAGTTTCAAATTAATTCACAACAGCCCTCGATTATAAATTCTAATGAAGTTAATCAAAAATATAAAAGCGTGTAATTATGAGCTTTCCCAAGAGTTTGAAAGAAATTTATTAAACCATTTTTATTTGTTTTTTTAGACTTAATTATTTCCGTGATCCAATTCAAATCGATACAATGTATATTAATAGTGATAATGAATTGGTTAGAGAATTTGTATATAAAAGTTTTTTGCAAGAAAACAAGGTTCAAGAAATGTTTTTTAGGAGTATTATTGAAAAAAGGTAAATTTTTTGTTAACATTTAAAAAAAAAAATGGGCCAATTTTTCTTAAATAAATTGGTTCATGTACGTTAACTAAAAATATTGTTCACAAATTCCATAAAAATAAAAAAATTCTATTTTCAAATTAAAAATTTTCTATCTTTTGTGAACATAAAATTTATTGAATTAAAATGTTCGAGACTAATTTAGTTCTTAACAGTTACCGTAGACGTTCATTTTTCAAAGAAAAAAACAACCTTTTACAGATTTCTTTCGACCTCTGTCTCATCTTTCAAATTATCTAAAATTTTTAGCCTTTTTAGGTATGTGTTATTTTTTAAAACCATTTTTTGAGTCTTTCTCAAAAATTTTTGGTAAAACTGTTTTTTTGGTATGCATTTTAGTTTGTTATTTCCGTCATAAAAAAAATATAATTCAACAAATTTTTTTTTTGTATTTTTTCTAAATTCTGATAAATCCCAAAAAATGAAAAGCTGAAAAAAAAACCAACTAAATCCAAAAAAAATTACTTTTGTCATTTTCAGAGCAAAATAATGTTCAAGAAAATTTACTTTTCAACTTGTTAGAAAAAATTTATCAGAAGCTACAAAAAAAATTTTCGACGAATGTAATGAAAAACATAATTATCTTTGATTTGAGACTACGCTCGCCAAAAACTAAGACAATTAACTTATCTTTACACCTTATTTAGCTAAGATTACTATAAATTTGCCAAAAAATAGAAAAAATGGTTTGATAAAATAACACTAACCTAAAAAGGCTAAAAATTTTAGATAATTTGAAAGATGAGACAGAGGTCGAAAGAAATCTGTAACAGGTTGTTTTTTTCTTTGAAAAAATGAACGTCAGGAAAAAATTTCAGACAATCATTTAATACATGTGGCATATACTGGCGATTTAACAATACAGAAACGTGTAATGTGTAATGAACCAATCATTAGCAGCCTTGAAACAATAGTCTCTTCATGAATATTACGATAAACATTTTTGAAAATTTCCATGGCTTTTGTTTTGATTGATATAGTACTCAAACAAGAACCACTTAATCTTTTTTCACAAATCCAATCATACAATTCATTTTCCATAGAAGAAGAGAACGACTTTTCTTGACCAGTATTAGCACATACACGACTTTGTTTGTTTCTTGTATTCTTAATAGAATCCTCTTTTTTTAACCATCGACTAATTAAGCGTCGATCAATACCAGTTTCACGACTACTTTTATTAATATTTTTACTTTCTTTGGCAATTTTAATGACCTTTAGTTTAAAGTTTTATGAAAATTTGTGACGATAGTCTTTTGAAAATTCATTAGGAGCTAAAGATGTTGATACTTCTAAAACATTTTCACTATAAGAAGAAGTTGTAATTTGAAAGCACATTATATTCTATTTAGAAAGATTATTTATTTTTTCGCTTTTGTGTATTCCCCTAAAACAAAAACTTATTTTTTATCCAGCACCAAAACCAGAAAAATCTTAATATTCTTAGAGCAGGCCTCAAAAAATAGGCCACTATAACATGATGAGATGGTACTAAGTGAAAAAAATCAAAAACAAATTTCGGAGACTTTTGTCTATAACTCTTTTAAGCATCATTTTAATGAGAATAGAATACTTGTTAAATCAAACTAACTTCACAGTTCCATATTTTTCTCAATAAGACCAAAAAGTTAAGTAAGAGAAATGGAATAAAGCCTGTACCATTTGATTTAAATTTGTAATTTTCATCAAGTTAGATTCTTCTTTATGCCTTCATCAATAGTATGGCTTTGACTCATGTAATTTGTATCATGTGAAAAAAATATTTAAAATTAGTTTTCTAATTTCTAATAATGTTTCTCTTTTTTAAAGAAAAGAAATAGCTAATCTATGTGGTTTTGAATCATATTCCCATCGTGCAAATATAAACATGATAATGGACACTCCGTCTAAAATCATGGAATTCTTGGATCAATGCTCAAAAACAATAGAGCAAAAATCACTAGAAGACTTTGATCAAATGCGTCAATTTAAAAAAAAGTATTTAAATTCAAGTCAACCATTATCGCAATGGGACGTGCCTATAATCATTTCAAGAATGAAAAAAAATACATTCGACCTAGACCGTACTCACTATTTAAATTACTTCTCATTGGGCACAGTCATGGAAGGTCTAAACATGATTTTAAATAATGTCTTTAAAGTCAATTTAGAAATTGAAAATTTAAATCAAGAAGAATCATGGCATTCGGATATTTACAAATTAGCTGTTAAGGATTCAAATAATACTTTATTAGGTTATATTTATTGCGATTTTTACAATCGTAATGACAAATTTTCCAATGTAGATTGTCATTTTACAATACAATGCTCAAAATTATTAGCTGATAAATCCTATCAAATACCAATTGTAGTTTTACATTTGAATTTTCCATTACCTAGTCCAAATCGACCGACTTTACTTAGTTTCGAAATGATGGAGAATTTATTCCATGAGTTTGGCCACGCTATGCATTCAATGTTTGCCAAGACTCGATATCAACATGTTAGTGGTACCCGATGCTCCACTGATTTTGCTGAAGTACCATCTCAACTAATGGAATTTTATTGTCGGGATCCTAGAGTCCTTAAACAAATTGCTAAGCATTATATTACTCAAGAGCCTTTGGATGATAAAACAATACATAAATTATGCAAGTCGAAAAAAATGTTCGCTTCAAGTGAATTACAAAATCAAATATTAAATTCAGTTTTGGATCAGGTGTTTCATTTGAATGAATTAGAAAATTCGAAAACAATTGATTTAATCGAGAAATACACGAATAAATACCATTGTTTAGGCTATGTGAAAAATACAAATTGGCATTTGAGATATACTCATTTGGTCGGCTATGGCGCCAAGTATTATTCTTATTTAGTATCGAAGGCATTAGCAACGAAAATATGGGCCGAGTGTTTTGAAAAGGATCCGCTTAATTCAAATGCAGGCGAGATGTATAGACAAAAATTATTACAATTTGGTGGTGAGAAACGACCTGAAGAATTAATAAATTCACTTATTGGCTTAGATATTCATAGTAGTTCGTTAGTGGATTCGTTAACTAATAATATTTAAATATTCATTTTTAAAGTTTTATTTTTTTTGGCATTTTTTTTTTGAATAAAATATTTAAATATTATTTTTTTTTGGTTATTCTAGCATAAATTTAGATTTGAGATAAAGTGCTGCTAAAAAACTGTATTAATAATAAAATTCATGGGAAATTACTTAATTTTATGTAAAATTTTAGTAAAAATTAAAATACCGTAAATTTTGCATAAAATTTTTCAATAAAAACCCCATGAATTTTTTTTTGAATGTTAGTAAAGTCCCAAGAGTTTAGTTTTGGCAATATTTTTTTCGTTCAATTTGTTATAACTTTTTTATTTTTCCACTTTTCATTTAGCTTCGAATTGTTACAAAATGTAACAACTTTGCTACACCGAAATACAGTACTGATTTGTCACTATGTTTTCACCAGATTTCTCATGAATTCCCCGGAATTTCGGTGAATTCACGAGAATTTTGGGAAATTCATCGGAATTCTTCGAAAAAAAAAATCGTGAATTTACTAGATTTCCAGTAAATTTCCCGGAATTCGAAAAGGCCAAAAAAAATTCGTTTTTTATTGTTTTTCCCTCAATATTAGTTAAAATAAAATTTTCTTTGAAATAAATATTATGGAAATAAATTCACCGAAATTTTAGCGATTTTTTTCCCATAATATTTATTGTTTCCTTATTTGTCTATCACCAGAAAATTGATAATGTAAGGTTTATTTTTACTTAAAAAAAAAAGTCCCGGGTGATGGATTTGAACACTGCTTGAAAAATTATTTTTAGTATAAATATTAAAACACTTTGTTTAATGAGAACAGAATAATTTTTATTCAAACTAACTCAACATAAAGTCAGTTCTGGAATAATTGTTCCATTTTTTGGAATAAAAAAATTTTTTTTTTTCTTTTTTGTTGGATGTAGCAAAAATATAGCAATTTTTCACGGGACAATTTTCATTTCAGGACATTTTTTTTTAAATGTAAAAAAAAATTTACCTTTTTTCAATAATACTCCTAAAAAACATTTCTTGAACTTTGTTCTCTTGCAAAAAACTTTTATATACAAATTCTCTAACCAATTCATTATCACTATTAATATACATTGTATCGATTTGAATCGGATCACGGAAATAATTAAGTCTAAAAAAACAAATAAAAAAAATATTATAAAAAATTCTTTCTAACTTCTTGGAAAGCTCATAATTACACGCATTTATATTTTTCATTAACTTCATTAGAATTTATAATCGAGGGCTGTTGTGAATTAATTTGAAACTTCATTAACAAATTAACTAATTGATCATTTATGGCTACAAATTTAGTCCTTGTTGCTGTATCCAAATGAATTCCACTTTGCTCAAAATCAGCTAGAAATAGCTTACATACTCTCACATCACTAAAAAATTATGTAACATAGTGCAATAATGGTTTCGTCTTTTTAATTTTTGTTGATCTTTTAAATCAATAAAACAAAATCGAAAAAATTTTATTGCCAAATGTTTTGTCTTTACGGCAAATAGAAAATGAAATTTTATTTGCATTATTTTAAAAAAAAAAACTCATGCTACATAAAAAATTTAAATTTTAAATTTATGATTCAAATTTTTCTTTTTCTTTCTTGGTTTAAGCGCCAAACAATAAAAAAAAAACCAAACTCTTTTTTAATTCGACAAAGGAAAAATAAACTATTTTTAAAAATATATTCTTCTTGTAAAAATAAAATTAAAATTTATTATTCTTTAAAATTAAAATTTAATACTAATATATCACCAAGTCCATTTCAAATCAAATCAGATACTGGGGAAATTTATGCAAAGAGAACAGAGAACATAAGGATTTTATGTCTTTTATAAAGCTGCTGTTGATAATGGTCCAAATCGTTTAACTACAACTATTCAATTATTTAATTTGACTTTCAGCCAAGATAAGACTCTAAAATCTACAATTTAACCCTAGATGAAAATACAGACTTTACCAAACAACCTGTTATTTTAAAAGTACATGGCTCAGATCGTCATTCAAAAAGTTCGAATTTAACTTATTCTTTCTCTGGTAGTCTAAACGACCTTAACACTTTTGAAATAGATAACTTAGGTAATGTTCGCCTAGGTAGTAAACCCAATTTTAAAATGAAAAATGTTTACAAATTAAATGTTTATGCTCAAGACTTAGCTAAGCCTTCATGTTCTATTTCCTCTGAGTTGAACATTTATATTCTAAATAAAAATTTGAATATACCGAGTTTTTCAGCGCCTTTTTATGAGTTTATAGCTTTTGAGAACATTGATGTAGGCTCAAAAATAGGCCGTGTTTTAATCGCTTATGATCGCGATTCACCAGATTCTCAAATTAAATTTTCATTAGACTTGAATTTTCAAGATGATTTAGCATTTAGAATCGAGTCGAATGTCTCAATAATAACAGTGAAAAAATTACATAAAAAAATTTACGAATTTTATGTATCAGCTGTTAAAAATTCAATATCGTCAAGTGTTAAAGTAAATATTAAAATTTTAGACACGAAAGATCAAGTGCCAGAATTCTCCAAAAAAGTTTTTAAATTAGACTTAATGGAAGACACGGCTATTAGTCAGCCATTATTAACTCTTGTCGTATCGAATAAAGACCCAAATTTCCAACTCGATTTCTATCTAGAACAAAAAAATGATTTATTCTCGTTGATTAAACAAAGCAATACAAGACTTTTTCTAACACTTGAAAAATCAAATTTAAATTTTAAGAAAAAATCCTATTATGAATTAAATTGTGAAGTGGTCGATCAACAAGATGGTCTTTATTCAATATCTAAAATTGAAATAAATAGCTAATATAAAATATTTTCTTAGATTTACCAAGGATATTTTTATGTTTAAATTAAATGAAAATTCTTTGGTTAATAGTCTAATTGGACAATTGTCTACAATATCGAATGATAATCAAGTTGTTTATAAATTAATTAATGGTGGTACTTTGAATGAGAATTTAGATGTGGCACTTGATTTTCGTTTGGATGAACTAAACGGAAATTTATAAGTAGCTAATTGTTTGTATAGAGAAAAATATGACAGTATTACTCTTTATGCTAGTGTTTCTTATCGAGACAAAAATTTCCTTTCAGACCATGTCTTAATTAAAATTCAAATAATTGATTTGAATTATAATCCACCTGTATTTACAAGAGACTCTTACAAAGCTCTCGTCTTTACTAATTACAAAATTGGAGATTAACTTTTAGTTGACAAACTCGGCGTACCTAAGTCACTTGCTACAAGAGTCAAATTTAATTCTTAACTTTAAACGAATTACACCGGTACATGTGTCTATTGTAACAGGTTGTTTGTCCTCGTCTAGAAATGAATATATTTAATCATACTATTCATACCAGTGTCTTTATCTATGGCCTCAACTCTTTATAAATAATCTCCAATTTTGTAAAATTAAATATGTCCAAGAAGAAGATACACCACCTTTTTTTAACATGAAAAATTTACTTTTTGAATTGACTAAAAATCAACCTGGAGGAATAGTTCTTTGTGAAATATTCGCTAGAGATCAAGAAATGGGTCAAAAAGCCTAACTTATACGCCTAAATTAATTTATTATTTGACTGTACGTGCCTATTCTGGACCATTATACTCAGATTGTAATGTCTTGATTAAAATGAATGAACAAAATCAAAATTTACCAATTGTACCAAGTCACTTTAAAAATAATTTTTAATAATTATAAAAACTATTTTTGACTGAAGAAACACCGCGAGTACCAGTTAAAAATTTTGATTTGGCTTTGGAGTTGAAGGAATCGGAGTTTTACGTAATTTTTTAGCATTTTATTTTATTAATCAAATAATTGTTTAAAAAAAAAATTTTATTTTTGTAAGGTCTACCAGATAAAATAGATAACAATTAATTAATTTAGATTCTAGAAATTGCGAAATTACTTTGAAATCAATTTTAAACACCAATAATTTAATTAACACCAATTTCACTGTCACAATAAATGGTAAATAATATTTTAGTTTTTAATTTTTTGAACAATTAAAAAAAAATATTTTCCTTAAATTCTAGATGAGAAGTTGAGGTGAATTCAACATGTAAGCTATTAGTATCGATGGTAACTGACAACATGATATCAGAAAGTGTTACTCTAAACTTGTTGAGTATAAATTTGGATACTTTTATGAGTCTTTACTACGATAACTTCACCAATTTGACCTTGAGTCTAATTTAATTAAACAAAAAGTCAAATATTCATATATTCAACATGGCTAATGAACCAAATGGTCTTAATTTAAGCTTATCTATTTCATACGACTATGAAATAGACCAATTTGTATCCTCTTCTATTGTTAAGCAAATAATTTACTCAAATATTGACAAAATTAAATAATCTTTAAGCAAAAAAAAATTGATTATTTATGAAGATTCTTCATGTGCTATTGAACCATGTCTTAATTTTCAAAAATGTTTAACTAATACAAAATTTCAATCAGCTAGTTCTAAATATTTATCATCCAAAAGTCTTCAATTTCGACCGATTAATGTCCAACATGATTTTAGTTGTTCATGTCCAATGGGTTTTACAGGCACTAATATTTCAGTAATGTGCGATACGGAGTTTAATTTATGCTATTCGAATCCACGTGGTCAAAATGGTGTAAGCATTAGTACAGAGTCAAGTTACGTATGTGTTTTCGATCCGGACTACACTGGCCGTATATGTGAAATAAATTTGAAAAAATCAAAATGCCCCGAGGCTAATGACCAGACGATAGACATTTTTAATAGTCAAATTTGTAAAAATTCAAATTGTAAAAATTTAATTTTAGGCGGTTTTATTTGTGATAAATGTGATTATAGTGAAGAACCGTCAACCAGTTCTTATTACACTAGTTTATGCGAATTAAGAGCTAGAAATTTTCCTCAAAATTCACAATCATACATCGTTCTACCAGGTCTAGAAAATCGTCTTCGATTCAAGATTAAACTTAGTTTTTCAACAATTAAATCGAATAGTGTTATTTTTTAAAATGGTAGACTAAGTAATAATAGTTAGATTTTATAATGTTTAGACTTAATTTCATTGGAGATCGAAGATGATTATCTAGTTTTTAAATATTCGCTTGGTGATCAAATAAACGAGATTAAGATTGATGAGCTAAGTGTCACTGATGATAAATGGCGTACAATTACGATCGAATACAAAAGCAGAAATGTCGTTTTATCATTAGATAATTATTATTTCGACACTGTTAATTCATGTGAAATTCTAAAAAATTTCAACAAGACTACTTAAGAATGTATTCGTAAAAATAAAATTTTTACTTTGCCCGAAAAATGTCAAAATCAAATAGAAAATTGCTTTAGATTTTTAGATCTAAATGGGTCATTAGTAATTGGAAAAAACTTGCACAATAATTATTACGAAGGTTGTATTAGTAATTTAATAATCAGTGATAAATTGATTGATTTAGATCAATTTATAATTGTTCGACATGTAAGCATATTTGGTCGAATAAAATCAAATGCGATTGTAATGATGAAAATAATTATTTTGATGGTAAAAAGTGTCTTCATCAAAATGCAAGTTATTTATTATTTCAGGAGAAATTTAAATTTGGTGACAAATCGAACTATTTTTTATGTTAAATTTAGTGATAATTTAATTTTTTTTGAATTTTTTCTTTTCTATGATACAAAAACGATCAATTTAATGTCTTCTAATTTAAAAGAAAATATAAAAATTAATATCAGAAAAAATAGAGTGGTTCTAAACGAGAAATTTCGGTCTAAATTGGAAGTTAAATTTAATAAAAATGGTCATATTAGTCTTAATATGGACGATTTATTTCAACAAGGAAGTAAAAGTATAGAAATTAAAAAAATTTTGATGAAAAATTCAATTATAGTTGGTCGATTGGCGCCTTTAAAAATCAGGGTATAAACTCTTGTTTGACTTATGAAACATATCAAACTGAAAAAGGTTGTAAAGACTAGAGACTAATTGTCATAATTAACTAAATGTTATTAATTTTAAAAATAAAAAAACGCCATTTGCTGAAATGACTAACGAAATGAATGCAGACAAATAATGACTAATGAATGTCCAAAGGCATTTGCGTTTAATATTTGGTGGCCTAGGACTAATTTTAATCAAGTAGCCAATTCATCATGTCCCAAAGGTTCTACAGGAGTTTCGTATCGATTATGTACAATAAACGGATGGGCCTCTAATTTAGACCTAACAGAAAATGTAAATCGGCTAAAATCGATTCACATTTGAATAAATATTCACAAGATTTAAATTCTAAAATAAATTCTTATCAAGCTTTTAAAATAATAGAGGATTTAATAACTCGTGATGCCGAATTGGACTATGATAATGATATGATATTTTTGGACGAGAATCAAAGAGCCATTATTAACGAAAGGACTTATACTTACTATCGGCAACTCAGAATAGTCTTTATGCATTCGATTTAGTCAAAATTCAAAATTTAACTAAACTCATACTCAAATATGAAATAGATAATTTGGACTTGTTTTTATACATTTTTCTTGTCAAAAATATTCTCTATACTAGACGAGATTTTAAGCAAAAAATACGAGTTGAAAATAAATCAATTTAATTATAAGACTGATCAAGTCTATGCCCTATGGACTGATTTAATAATTATTTTAAAAAAATATATGATTGTACTTGTCGAAAATGGTCAAGATTACACTTTAAATGACGAAATAAATCTTAACTTTAATAACATACAATTTGGTCTGAGGACTAAAAATCAAGTGTCTTATTCAAATTTAAATTTTAAATTGGATTTTACAGCAGAGGTCAAAAATAAATTAGTTTACACTTCACTTAACTTGACTTCTTACAATTTACCAAAGCATTTAATGTTAAACTCAAGACAAGGTTCAATATCGACATATCGAGTCGTAATCATTTTGAATCCGGATTTTATAATCAACAACAAAAGCTCTAGAATAACTATTGAATTTTTACTAACAAATAATTTCGATGTTCAATAAGACCCCATAAACAAATATTAAAATTATAAGAATTTAAGAAATAGTAAATTGGATTATATAAAAACACGTCGACCACTCAAAGTAGTCCATCTTAATTTGTGCCTAAATTTATTTTTGAATCAATTTATATTTATATTTGGTGTCAATGCCAACGAGTCTCAAATGTAAGTAAATAGCCATTTTAGAGCATTATTTTAATCTATATAGTACATTTATATTGGTAAGTTTACATTTATATCGTATGGTTAGTGAATTGAGAGATGTGAACAAAATAGGTCTTTCAACACCAGTGTTTAATATTTAATAGGTTATATAACTCCTTTAGTTTTAGTTGGTTTATCACTTGGTATTAAACATGACATTTACACCAATTATGACTCGACTATTAATTTTCTAAATTATCCAATGAATAAATTAGACTTGTCGTCTGTATATTGTTGGCTTAATATACAAAATTATAATGATAAATATTTTTTATATTTCTCTTACCGATCGGCACACTCACTCTTTTAATATTTCTCCTATTGTGTCTTAGTTAAACAATCTAAAAAAGACTCGTATAATCAAACCAATTAGGATCTAGTCTATCAGAATATGTACGTATCAATTTTTTTTTTTGCTTTAATTTTTTAAGAACAATCTTTCTATTGTTTTTTTTTAATTCGTCACAATCACAAACGAATTCGGTATTTAACGAATCATTCGTATATCAACATTTGTACGTTATGATCTCGTTAGTTTATTCAATAGTCACATTTATATCTTTAGTTGTACTTGACGTTGAGACTAGAAATTGTTTATTTAAAATTAAGAATTTAATTATAAATTATTATCATCTAAAAGTCTTCAATTTCGACCGATTAATGTCCAATCTAAATCTTCGAATGATTTGTTTTTAGATCAATTAAAAAGTGTTTTCCTAGACACTAAATCCTCCTAAATCCTACACCAAATCCGATAATGATACCGATTCTGAATCGGATATTGAAAATAAATTTATTCAATCTCATAAACATTAATCGGTTCTTCCTGGTTAGGTGAGCTCAGCTCACGTAATTACGTCAACTCACGTGATTTTTATAATTTCGTGAGCTCAGCTCACCTGTAAAGAAAAAAGGTGGTCTTCAGATCACTAACTTAATTTGAGTTAATTTTTTGTGATCTTAATTTTTTCGTAATTATTTTACGTGAAATTTTTTTGAATTATACTTTTTTTTGGCCAAATTATTTTTCTTATTTATTTAACAAAATGGAAAAAATTATTTAATCAATCATATATGTAAATTTTCTTCTGAACCTTTCTTCTTCGCGACTTTCTTCTGAATTCTTTAAAAGATTATCAAATTATTTACAAAAAATTGTACAAATTTTGGACAGTTTGATTCATAATTACCAATAATAAATAATTAATTTTAAAATATCATTTTACTGTATCCCTGCAGCGAAGCTACGGGTTCGACCTTGTATTTTATAATACAGTCTACCCTCGATTTTGTGACATGTCTGGGTAACACCTAATTTATGTCGCAATTTCAAAATGTAACAACTTTAAATTTGTGACATTAATGTAATAAAATCAAGTGACCAATGAAAATTGATTAGTTAATTTTATTAGAAAAATACATGAATTTAATGCAAAACAATAAAATTTTAAAACTAAACGCTTTTGAACTAATTTTGTTTGCCTAGCATAGATGCTATTCTCAACAGCTCTTATCAATTCAAGCATTGATCGTGAATCATTTTCACTGCCACTTTGGACTGCAAACAACTTTAATGTGTCGATTTAATTTAAGGCCTCTACTTTAGAAACAATATTAACTTCATCTTCAATTCTTTCACAATTTTCTTTATCAGAATCAATATTGTTTTGTTCATTTAAATTATCTGTTAATAGTTCTTCAGCTTGAGCACATGTTACTAAATTTTTATCAGCTTCTACAAAAGTTTCTAAATCAGAATCCCCAAATTCATTCAAAAAATTTTCATTTAATTTTTCAAACTCATTGTCTGATGTAACAGAGTAGACAATTTGAACATCATCCTCATACTCTATCGGCTCAGTTCTACATCCACAATGACGGAAACAATTACTAATTATTTCGGGATTCATTTAATTGTCCCAAGCTGAATTTAAATATTAAATCGCCTGAAATAACTTTATAGCGTCCACTTTTTGTTTGGTCTTAACTAATGAAATTATTTTACGCGTTATTTTAAGTCGATAATAGCCTTTCAAGCATTTTATTACTCCAGCATCCATTGGTTGAGTTCGAATCGTAGTATTTTGTGGTAAGAATACAACTTTAACATTTGAGAAATTTAAATTCGTTGGATGTGCTGAGCAGTTGTCAATGAAAAATAGTATAAAACGATTTTCGTTTACCATTTATATATATAAATCTTCGACAATCTTAACAAAAATTTCAACCGTCATCCAAGCAGTCGAGTTGTTAAAGTATTGAATGTTTGATTTCAATATTTCTCGAAAATTTCTATGTTGTTCCGACTTGCCAATTATGACCAATTTAGTTTTTTCTCCTTCCATACTTGCACAAACAAAAGCTGTAAATCTGAGTTTACTTTGTTTCCCAAATTTGCAGACACTATCTTTAATCGTGTAATTTACCAAAGTTGGATGTGCTTGTGTAATTCGAGGGATTACAAACTTATTACGTTCACAACATTTTGTATACATACCAGTAGCATTCACTTCATTTCTCCAATACTTTGCTTTACAGTGAGGACAAACCTGATCAGGTGCTCCTTGATTATCTTGCGGATCAACAGGTCGGTTGCGTCTATACCACACGCGATATGTTGGTAAATTAAAACGCGCGTGCCTTGCCCGTATGTGTACAAGACCAAGTCTTTCTAGTCTTTCCGCTTCTGTTTCAGCATCAGCAATGCGCCTTCTTGATCTCGTTTGTATTGTAGTCTTCTTTCTCTTTGTGCGTGCAAGGCGGTTTAATTGTTCCTCATTGGTTTCATTAGTTCTTCTTTCCCTTTGTCTTTGATTTTCCAAGGCTAACCTTGCAATTTCGGTTTCTTGGTCTTCATTAACAATATTTTCACGGTGTCTATTCGCATCTGTTTCCATTCTTTCGTTTTTTTCATAATGCTTTTGATTAACGCGATAATTTACAACATTTCTTAAGCCTCTTTAAAGCCTTGACTGTCTTGCCTGAGGTGTTTCATTTGTTGTTCGATTTAATCTTCTCCCTATACCAGATCCTCTTGGTCTTCCTCTTGGTCTACCTCAGTTGACATTTGCGGGAGTTATGCAATTGTGTTCTCATTTGTTACTTCAATCACCGGATTTGATATTGGATTCAAATTATCTTCAACTGTTCAGTTTCTATATTACTATTCGAACCTTCTACATCGAGAATGCTCATATCTTAAATATTAGATTTTATAAAAATCTATATAATTTAATTTATTAAAAATTACTTTGCTCAATTTCAACAGTAACATCTGCAATATTTGCATGTTCACTCTGTGAATCTCTTGGTTCGTCTATACTAAATATATTTTCCAAACTCATATTTTGCTCGGCATAATTTCTTTCAATTGGTTCTTCCCTTGAAGTCCTAGGCGCTTCATGTACTGGCATCTACCAAGATCTTAGTTTTAATTAATATATCATAAAAGGAGAACCCTACTATTATATCTATTAAGCAATTTTTGATATGTAATAGACCTTGATCTCTGTTCTAAATGTCGTGCCACTTCAGAATTCGTCCAGTTATTTTCAAACCTTATTCTGAACAATTCTCGAATTAGGGCTAGTTCATCTGGATTTAAATCAATTCCTTGTTTGATAGAAACTTTAAAAAAGCTGGTGATTTTATTAGAATTAAAAATTAACTTACTTGGTCTCATTTTGCATTACCAAATTTACTCCGAAATTTTATAATTTTATCTAAATGAAATTAGAAAAATATTTTACTTAATGGGTTTACAAATGTATGGTTAACGGTTTCTGTTGGGCCTGATTTTATATTGCGATTTTCATTTATTTTCTAAAAGAAAAACATAAAAATTCCAATTAGTTTGAAAAAATTGGAATCTTCATCAAAGAATTCATCAATGTTTCCAATCCTAGAATGAGAAAATTAATAAAGTTAATTAAAAAAAAATAAAAAATACTTACAATGTTTAAATTCCTTTGCCAAGAGATATTGATCTGAATTGATTATCAGCGATGGTGCACAACTTTTTCTTGGCGTGGCTACTGGCTTCTTGTTCTCGTCCTTGGGTGCTAAAAAACATTTTACAATTTAAAAAATTAAATTAATAAAATTTAATTAACCTGATTTTGATTTCTTTCGAATCTCATCGAACATTGCTATAAACAAATGATTAATTACCAAAAATTCAATTTAAAGAATTTACTTACCCAAATTTTTGTTCATTGCCTTTTGCAATTTTTCTTCTTGTCGGATCATGATTTTGGCTTATATTCCTATTATGGTATTAAGCTTCCGAATATTGGAGTCCAATACTTGCAATTGGAATCTAATTACCATGTGTTGTGATTTCTTCCATTGCATAATAAACACATTCATAAGCTGTTGATTTAACAAAGTCAGCTCTTGAATACGTAGAACCCAAAAATGGACTTGAATCAACAAACCCATATATATTTGTCCGAAATATTTGCGAATTTTGAAGGTTCATGTCTTTGCCTTTTTGATCATAAATATCAAATTCAGTCCTGAATTGTCTATATGCCTTCAACAATTCGTTTGCGAGTATTTCTATCGCATTTAAAAATTTAATCTCGCGATTAATCTCTTTAATTTTATTCGTTGGCTTTTTCAGTTTAATGGAATAACTACAGCCCATTCTCATGTTATCCTCAAGGTTCTTTCTAAATAATTTAATATCACTTTCGAATATACGTTGCATTTTTAATCTAGAATTAAATATCTAAAATTAAAATTAATAAATTTTTGAAAAAACTCCATTCCCTATTTTTATTTTTAAAACTTAAAAAAAAACCTACTCAAGCCGACACTGTTAATAACAAAAACGGCTCGAGTGGAAAAAAAGGCAGTACAAACTGCTCTGGCTTTGTTCATCGTGTAAATTAATTTTGTATAGAGGTAAATATCCTATAAATTTTAATTTATTGTAGATTACCTTTTTTTTACAAGTGAGCTTTGCTCACGAAATTTGAAAAATCAATTAAGCCCACAAAACCAGGTAGAACCTATTAATCAATTTTCTAAATACATTCTTACTTGACTACACGAATCAATCTTAGTTTCAACTTCCTTGTTCTTTAAAAATAATTACATCATTATTTACTCAAGCTTTCAATACGATTTCATATTCTCCTAAATCATATTCCGAATTATTTCATCTTCAAAGAATCAGAACCTGATGCAAAAAAAAGAATTAAGTAATATAAATTTAAATGTGTGGATATATATTTAGCATTAAAATAGTTTTCGTCTAAATATTCTGAAACTCCTAAATCATTTGTTTTTTGTTTCTAACGACTTTTTTAATACCATCTTCTTCATTTTTTAAAAAGCTAAAGTTCGAATTATAATAATCTGCAGTTGATTTTATTGGTTATCTAATTTCAAAAAACAGTGGGGTAGCTACCTCGTATAAAGCTTCCGACAATTCCCAAACTCTTATTTATTTTCACAATTTTGGTTTTAAAATAGCTAAACCAGCCATCATATAATTGTTAGATAGTCGAGTTTGATCTAATTCTTTAATCTTTAAAATTACATCGGACCAAAGCGGAACAGGATGAAGCTTCTTTATTATAATGAGGAATAATTCAGGGAAAAATAAAGAATTTTTTTCTAAATTATGGGTTCCACTGTTTTCATATTGGATCCATTAGAATGTCTTCGTAATATTTTGTAAAGGGTGAGTCTCTAGTAAAATTAATAAACCGATTCTCTACCAAAAAAATTTTAGTATCGTTTTGGGAGCTTTCAGGCCTTAAATACAACGTACTATTTTTTATCTAATCGGCATTTATGCTTGAAAAAAATATCACAAGTCGTGCTAAAATTTCAATATTTTAAAAAATGAGTAGAACAAAGTTAGATTACAGTGTTAATAGTCGCTAAAGCATCCGCCTTCTTTTTAACTAATATTTGATAAGTTAAATTTAGATTATTGATAATTTCGAGGTTATTGAATGATTTACACAATGAATGCAAGTTCGCCCGAGAAAAGTCTGTAACAACCACCTTTGGTTTTTCAAAAAAGAAATAAATTACAAACATTTGCAAAATTTTAGTTAAAAAGCAATTAATTGAGATCGTATCATTCGAACGGCTAGACTAATACTTGTTTTGTTTTTAGAATCATTTGTAACTAATGAAAAAGGAAGTGTGATTAGGAAGTTTTGCCATAATGCTTCCAGTTTGGTCGAAAAACGAACACAGAAAGGATTTGATTGAATTTCTCGAATAAACTCTTTGATTGGTTTATAATAGAAAGCATTAGATCAAAGACATTTTTGCATAATCAGCATCCGCTAAAAAATTATCATTTTTCTGATGTTAAGTTAATATTTTGTTTTTATCTTTATCACCTAAATGAAACAAAATTAATTTTAATGTAAAGTGTAAATAGTCTTTTAATTCCACACAATCTTTTAGATTGTTTTATTCTTTTTTCTTTATTTTCGCAGCTTTTTTGTCAGTGAACATTTGTAACAAAATGTTAAAATCTACGATAGGTGTTTTTTTATAAAATCCCGTGAATCTTTACCACAAGATTGGCATTTGAAAAAACCGTTCCAAAATTTCTTACTCAGAAAATTTTTCTTGGCAGTAGAAAAAGAATTGTTTCTCAGTTTAAAATAACATTCAAAACCATTATCAAAACTTTTTTGTCAATATATGGTTGGCTTCGGAAATGAATTTTTTTCTCTGTCTTATTGAAATAAATTCTGATAATTTTTCCTTTTTTCACTTGAAAAAGGATATGATATTCATTTGTTTCTTTATTTGTCGACAAAATGTTTTGGACTTTAGTTATAAAATTCTTGTCATTTCCTTTCCATTTTGTATAATCAAAATTGCCAACAAAAAAGTTTAAAAAAAAACAAGAATTATTGATTCTAAATTTGTTCTGCGGAACTAATTCGTTGTCAGTTGATTACTTTCATTCTCCTTTAAATATAAAAATTTTTAAAAACAGAGTATTTAGAAAAAGAAAGAAATTTTAATTACAATGATTGTTGAAATGTCGAAAGTAAAGTTTAACATCACTTCTGTATAAGATTTTGCTTCTGAAATATTTATTTTCTCATGAGTATCTAAGGGTTTAATTCTCTGTGTATTATATTCTTCTACGCTTTTTTTTTTAGATCTTTTGAAATTGCTACTTCCGTTGTAACAGTTTTATTCAAAAATTTTTTAATTAACAATAAATAAACTTTCAAACAAATTTTATATTACTCTATCTATTTTTAAAATATTTTTTATGTTTTTTATTTTTTCAAAAGAAATAAATTACCACCCTTACTACCTTGGAAAATTTTTAGAATATTGAAGGTTTCCAAATCCTTCTTAAATCCAATAAATTTGTTTTTTTGCATTTTGAAAAAACTTTTTAAAAAAAATCAATTTTGTATCTTTTTTTAAATTAATTAAGAAATGTATAAAAGTTCCTGTTAAATCTCTTTTTTTCAGAGTTACCTTATAATATTTATTATTAATTTCATAAACTCTGACCATTTTCTATTTTAAGATATTTTTGAATAAAGCTATTTCTACGATTATAAAATTAATTTTATATCAAAAATAAAATACAATCTAAACATTTTCTCAAAAAATTTTGCTAAAGGTTTTTCGAAATAGGATATAATGTTTATTAAATTTTCTTTTTCACCATCTGAATAGTATCCTTTTAAAAATTTTTTTAATAAATTTTGTTAAATCATATCTCCAAAAATTTTCCGAAATAAATTCATAATGATATTCTTGTAATTCCGAAATTAACACTGAAAAACATTTGTAAAGAAATTCCAGTCTATATCAGTAAACGTTTAAATCTATTTTATTAATTTTTAAGTCGAATTCAGACTGAATGTTTCTACAACCTTCGAATAAATGATCATAAACAAAAAGAATGCTTTTTGTAGGTACAAAAAATTTTTGAAAAGTGGAAATCAAAACTATCTATAAGTTTTTTCAATGTCATACCAATTTTAATGTTAGGAATTATAAAATTGACGCTTAGATAACCTTGCGTTTTAATTTTAAAATAGATAAACTGATAATATTTGAACTGTTTTTATATATAATTAACTTTTTTCGATAAATAAACTGATAAATTTTGATGTTTTTAGTTAAGATATAAAGTTCTATAACTTTTTCTTCATTAGTCTATAGATTTCACTGAATTGTTACGATATCAGATTTATAGAATAGCTTGAAAAATATCCGCCTGCGATTTTAGAATTTTATAGATTCATTCGGTAAAACAATTTTTTCCATTATTGGTATTAAAGGATAGATATGAATAAGCTTTATCAAATTCAACAGTTAGATTATTAGAAAAGTAAATAAAATTTCCCTCGACAAATTGAAGAAAAAAAAAGTGGTCAAAAAAATTTTTTTCGAGAAATAGAATGTTTTGGTAATTATGAACTATTTCTTGTAAAAAATCGATACGGTTAGCTTTTTTCATTATTATTTTTTGAATAAAAAAAATTTTTGCAATATAATTCTAAATACTGCGAATAATGTATTTTTCAACAATTCGGCGTTTAAATAATTATCCATTTAAGATTTGCTGGATTTTTATACTTAAAATAAATGCCTCGATACAAAAAAAGAGAAATTGAGCATCTTGAGTATTAGGAAAAAAATTGCTTTTAATGAGCGTTTTCAACTAATTACTTTTTATTTAATTAATTTAAAAAAAAAAAAATAAAAATGATTTTTTAGCTTTTTTAATTTTAAAAATTAAAAATCAATTTATGGAAGCATTTAAAGAAAGAATCAGGGAACAAACATTAGGATCATTTTTCACATGACTTAAATTTTGGTAAATTAAATTGAGAATTAATTTATGCTAAAAAGAAACTGATTCTGAATATATGACTCAATATAAAGATCTGAAAAATATATTCTGATTTTTTTAAATGATTCAAGTAATTTTACTAATCATTTATGGTACAACTAAAAGTGCATGACTTTTAGATGATTGATATAAACAACTAAAAATTAAATAAAAATACCTCTTATTCAATCAAAATTAGTGTTGTGAGTGAACTCGTAAATCATCAAATCGACTGTAATTGACTACTTTTTTTCGTAGTCGTTCTAAAAATTCGAGTCGAGTGTAATCGACCATCTAAAAATTGGAGTCGACTAAAGTCAATTGAAGTCGACTTTTTTCCGACTTTAAAAATTAAAGAATCAATTATTGATAACCTATACAGGGTATTTAATATTAATACATATTATGTTGCATCTTGTATAAGCTTTAGTCGCTCGATATCTTTATTCTAATTATTTTTTAACAATTTTGTTTTTGTATTTTACTAATTAAACTGAATTTCACAACGCCCATTTGAAAAAGTAAATCATGATCAGTGTCTAAATGGAGACAATTATTTCATTGAAGAGATGAACATTGAGTTTACAGACCGAAAAAAAGAATTTGCATTCGTAAGACGATTGCAGAGAAACACTTTCAAGATTGTATCATTCAGCGTGCAAATGTGACGAAATGGTTCACTGATAAAAAAAAGAGTGTCTAAGGTGACCAGCTAACAGTCCAGATTTGAATTTTATTGAAACTTTATGCTGTTGGCTAGACAGAGGACTTTCAAACGAAGGAACACGATCCCTGGGCTATTTGAAAGAAATTGTGCCGAAAATCCTGGAAAAATTTCCAAAAAAGAAAGTAAAGAATCTCGTTGACTCGATTAAAAAAAGAATAAATGCATGCATGAAAAAAATTGACGAGTTACAAGATATTGACGCTTTTTTCCCTTAAGTTTAGGATTTTTCTCTATGTTTTTCATAATTTTTTTTTCTATAGGAGTTTTTTTAAACAAATTCTCTAACATAAATGAAATTCGCCGATCTTCTTGCAAAATATTTTTTTTCTCAATTTAAATATAAATTTTTTGAATATTTAATTGGTTTGTGAAAAAAAAATTTTTTTTTCGATTATTTTGTTGTTTTAAATAAGATTCACAAAAAAAACTCTATTTTCTCTAATTTTTTCACAATGCTGTAGAATATTTGACAAGCGTTTTAAATTCAATTGAAAGAGACTGGATAAATAACTTTGAGGTCTTTATTTGGAATAAAATTGTCAAGAGGTTTAAGTTTATGATAATGCTTTCGAAACTTTCATACTTATCGAAAAATTAACATTCGGATTAATTGATTGGCGAGAAAAAGCTAGCCAAATTCTTTCCCTAAGCGACAAATAAGAATAACGTCGAATTGATTTTTAAAACATTGAATTCATAATGCGTTATTGCAGATTTTTTCGAGTTTTAACGCTGCATTTAGATCTGAAAAAACAAACATAAAAACATATTTTAGTGCACGCGTCATAAGGGGGACGATTTTAACATGGAGTAGCTCCCATGTTAAAGTGTTGCTGACTGATGGAGCATGCTCTTAATTCAAAAATATAAAAAAAATATAATTATTTTAAAAATATTTTTAATTAAAAAAATAAATGGTTTTTTGTGTTCTATCATAATATCATATACAATTTTTAATATTGCAATTTAAAATATAATCTGAAATATCAAATAAAAAAGATGGCGATAATCTTTTTTATTTGATATTTCAGATTTTTTTCTGACAATAAGTCTTAGTGTATCTTAGTAAAAATTAAAACCAGCATGTTTGGTAATGCATTTTTGACACTTAAAAACACTCTGTCGTTCTAAGAAACCTTTAAAATTTTTAGAGGATATCATGGTTATTGGTCATCTTACGAAAAAATTACATGAAAATATCCAAACAGGCACGATTCAATGCTTAGAAAATTAATCAAATTAAAATTTGTTTTTATAAAAACTCAAACAGTCGAATTTTTATACCCATATAATTCAACAATTCATAGGTTCTTTTTTTGCCATGACGAAACAAGCTTTTATACTTAGAAAATTTATCAAATTAAAATTTTAATTTTTGGAAAAATAAGATTGTTAGAGTTTTTTAAGTTAACCAATTTTTGTAAAATTTTTTATCAGTGGAGCTTTTTTTTCACATCTGATATTATGTTGATTTAGTTCAATTACAAAGTATTCTTTGCCTTTAAACTAGTTTTATAATGTCTTTATTAAATGGACTTTTTTAAAGCAGTGTTTAAATCCAGCAACGGGAATTTTTCAAATCAAAATAAATTAAACTCTACCTTTTTTACATTTAAAAGAACTGTATTTAAATGGAAAAGTAAAATGGAGTTGTCAACATTTTTCATTTAAAATATAAAAGTTCGTCATATTTTTTTAAGTAGTTTTTTTATTTATTAAGTAGCATCGAATTTGATTACAAAAATTTAAAGAAACTAATAACAAATTTTTATGTACTTGAATTACAGTACGATCCGAAACAAAGTTAACGACCTGTTTAAACACTGTTTGTACAGAACATACACAAAACAAAACAGGAACAGAAACAAAACCAAACCGAAACAGAAACATTTTAAAACATGTTCCAAAACATGTTTTTAATTGATTCGAAACATGTTTTCTAATTAAAATTGAAATAATTAAGTTTTTTTTTGAATTCTAGCCAACAATTTCGCTACTCGTTTCATTTTGAAATTTTTTTTTTAAAGTTAGCTCTCCTCTTATTTTAACTTTCCTCTCTTTTTTTATTTTAATTAAATTACCGCTATTATTCTTCTTTTTTTTTTATTTTCTCATAGCTAATTAAGCAATTAATATTTTTAAATCTTTCATCTATTTAAAATTTTAGGATAATTAAAAAAAAAGCTTTATTAGCTTAATAAAGACCGCCTAATCTTTAAAAAAAAGCTTTATTTTTTTTTATTGTCCTGCTTTGAATTGTTTTTGTTTTTTAAAAAAACATGTTTTAAAATGTGTTGTGTTGATTTGTTTCTGTTCTGTGTCGATTTTGTTTCTGTTCTGTGTTGTTTTTGTTTCGGTTCTGTGTCGGTTTTGTGTATGCTCTGTTTAAACATTGTTTATGTTTTCGTTAACTTTGTTTCGGATTGTACTGTATTTCTTTCTAAAAAATAAAATCCTTATTAAAATTTTTAGGATTCTAATTTTTTCCCTAAAAAGCTCTGAATTTGGCCAAGCTTGGCATAATTTATGCAAGTGCAAATTTTTTTCCCTAAAGAGCTCTGAATTGGCATAATTTGCCATAAATTATGAAATCAATTATTTTTTCCTTGAAAAAGCAAAAACGCAATAGACTGAGCCTACGGCTCAGGATTAGACTAATTTAGAATATCTCAAAATACTTAGAATATCTCAGTTTTTTTTAATTTTATTAATCCATATCAATAGCCATAAAATTAGGTTTTTTGATCATTACTGAACATTTTGATTTTCTTAAATCGAATCGAACAATTTCTAAATTTTTCTCGATCAATTCATCATAAAATTTAATTAAGAATTCAAAATTTAACCTTGATAAACCTTGAAAAAAATCAATTTTTCCTTCAAAAATTCTTCCTTCTGTCATCACGCCAGCTTCTAAAAGATTTTCATACGAAAAAAATGCACTTGATAAATTAAAATCATTTTTTTTATCTCGAAGAACCACATGGGTTAACAAATTTATCATCAAACGAACAAAAAAGAGTCTTAAGACTAAATTTTTCCGATCATATATTTGATTGGTCATTTTTGAAAGTTCGTTTAACCTAGATAAACTAACATAAACCTTCTGCATTCCGGCAAATCCATTTAAAAAAGAAATTTTCGACTCGAAAAAAGACAATTTTATTTGGGTCAAATCATCCAGTGTTAAATTATCTTCGGTTAGTTCGTTAATTGTTGAGTCTAGAGCATCAAAAATAACTTTATTTGTTTTTATTTTTACAAATAAGGCTTCTAAATCGGCATTCTCATATTCGACTATTTTAATTGTGTCAATATTTTCAAAACAAGTAGAAAAGTCTTCAAAAGATAGACTTGATTGACTTAAATTTAATAAATAAATTATTTGAGCTTCGATATGAGGATTTAAATCGTTGACATCGGTCTCAAAAATTTTTACTATTTTTTCAATTCTGTCTCTTAAAAATGTTTCGATAATATTAAAACTTGAATTTTTGTAAAAATTAACCAAGATAATATCTTTTGTTTCATTAAATATTTGTTTAAAATCATTGGTTATTATTAAAGGCATAATGCATTGAGGGACTTTACAAGAAAAATGTTTATCGAAGAAACGATTAAAATTAAAAAAACATTCATATTTTTCCGACTTGAATTCTTTAACAAATTCTTCGAAAACCATTTTGAAAAATTCAAAAAAGAAATGTTTTGTGCTATTAAAAAATCTAATTTTATTCATACTTACTAAAAATAAATATTCTGAATAAATGCTTTCATATATAAAAAATCGAGATGCAAGATTCTTTTGAAAACACTAGTACCTTAAATATTTTATCTATGAATAAACTTTTTCATTATAAAGTTCTTAGCTGAATCGCTAATAGTAGCGACTAGAGATTTTTTTATAGTTTTTAAATAAATAGGACTGTGTAGTTCATTTCAATTTGATATAACTTTTGTATTTTTCTACTTTTCATTTAGCTTTAAATTGCTACAAAATGTAACAACTTTGCTACACCATAATATGGAAAATTTTTTTGTTTCCTTATTTGTCTACCACCAGAAAATTGATAATGTTAAGTTTATTTTTACTTGAAAAAAATGTCCCGGGTGATATATTTGAACACCGCTTAAACAAGTCTATTTAGTATAAACATAATAGAGCAATTTTAATAAGAAAACAATAGTTGTTAAATCAAACTAATTCAACATTAAGTCAGTTCTGGAAAAAATGTTCCATTTTTTTTCTCTTTTGAAATTGAAATGAGTGAATAGAAATAAACTTCATAGCTTCCCTAAATGCTCCTTTTTAAACAACATTTTTAAAATTTATTCTCGCTATAATTTTTTCAAACATTTTTAAAATAAAATAATTTTTTGGAATATACTTTTTAAATATTCTTTCTAGCTTTGCTTAAAGTTGAAAACACTAATTAATTTTAATGTGTTGAAAAAAAGAGATTTTAAAATGATATTTTAAGCAGCTAAAGTACAAAGCTAAAATAAGTTAACGGGAACAATGTTCGAACAGTGTTTGTTTCTGTTCGAATAGTGTCTGTTTCTGTTCGAATAGTGTCTGTTTCTGTTCGAACAGTGTTTGTTTCTGTTCGAAAAGTGTTTGTTTCTGTTCGAAAAGTGTTCTGTTTCTGTTCGTGTTTTCGTTAACTTATTTCAGCTTTGTACTGTGAATAATGGTAAAAGAATAACAACTCATGAATTACTAAAAGAGACTCAGATGATTTAATTGTAATGGTTTCTAGGGAATTCTCTTTAAAAAAGGAAATGAACTTTTTTCAGTGCATTCTCGATTTTGTGACATTCCAAATTATACTTTTAGATTCAATTTCGATACTTTTCCATGTATTTTTTGTTCGATTTTGTGAAAATTTGGTTTTGTGACTTTAAAAATAGCTTCCACAGAGCTATCACAAAATCGAGAATAGAGTTTATTATTTAGCTTGGAAAATAAACTTATTCTTTTTTTTGGATTCCTAATTCTAAACAGTATATGTTAATTTTTCAAGAAAAAGGCTTTAATTTTTAATAAATGAAAAAATTGAAAAAACCGGTAATGTCTCAATGGTTCGAGTCGTTTGATGGAAATCTGGAATTTTGAATTAATTAGCGAACCTAGTTGATTTAATGGTCCTGGTTGAAGTCCCTACTCTTGCCACAAAAAAGTTTCACCCAAATAAAAAAAAATTGAAAAAATAAGTAAAAAACGATCATATTTTAAAATAATTTTTTAAGCGAATTTAGATAAAACAAATATTGCTTGATTATGACAATACAATTACTTACCTCATAATATAAATCTAGGTCAGACAAACTCAAGCTCTTAATTCTAAAGAAAAATTCATGTATTTACGCGTAAAAAAAAAACCCTCATTGGAATTTATACGCTTAAAAGGCGAAAATAAATCCTTTTCAAAGAATTTACTTTCTAAATAGGACATTTATTTTTTAGTTTTAAATTCCAAGTTAAGTATCGCTTGGTTTCGGGTTCCCATCACTAAGTCATAGTCTAAGAGTCGAGTTCGCAGTCAATTCGTCATTTCAATTCATTCTAAATTTTATAATTTTTGAACAGAAAGTGATAAAATTGTTCTGTAAATTGCTACAAAGTGTAACAATTTTGCTACACTCAAAAAATAGTTCTGCAAAAATTCTGTATCTTTAGAAAATTTGCACGTCATTAAAAATGTTCTATGTGCAATCTGCAACATTGTTGCATATTTTTGAATGTAGCGAAATTGTTATACTTTATAGCAATTTACAGAACAATTTTATCACTTTCCGTTCAAAAGTTATTTGAATTTGCATGAATTGAAATTTACTGTACAGAGCCTTACGAATGCTAACAATACAATAGCCTTTCTTTAAAATTTTTGTAATAATTTTAAAAGATCAAGATATAAAATTTTTTTATGAATCCAAAAGCTCGCTTTGATTAAACATTTTAAATTGTGAGACGCTTTCCTTACAATTCTAATCCATGCATTTAATAGAATAAATGTAAGGTTCGCGTCATTCAATACGTATCGATATCATTTTTTTCAAGATATCTATATATCATTTTGTAGATAAAAAAATTCTAAGATCAACGGTATATAACATTATATAGGTTTCATATATAATAATAGAGATATAAGGCTTTAAAGAATTGTTTGGTTTTTACAGTTTATTCGATAAATTTGAATATCTTAGGCTTGGTAAATGCGATTTACAAAATTTTTTTTTAATTTTTACATAAAAAAGGTTGTTTTTTAAGATACTGGATTTGGTTTTGACAAGTTCTAATTTTTGTGTCCACAATCGTCCTTGAACCTTATTTTTTTGAACATACCAGGAAGTGTCTTATAACTCAGCCATGGTAGGTCCTATCATCTCCAAACCAAAAAATTTGAATTCTTTATTAATTTTTTTTAATGGCTATAGAGAGTTTTTTTTTATTTTGTCTTTTTTTCTAAAAATAAAATTGCCAAAAACAGTGCAAAATTGTAAATTTTTGTAAAAAGAATTAGTTTAAACAGTTTAGATGGTATTTCACCATAATAAAAACTTAATTTTACATTTAAAACATAAAAAATTTGAAATCACTTAAAAAAATTTATTTCCAAAAAACTTAATTTAACTTTAGCATGTGTCCATATTATTCTCTTCCGAGCCACTCTCATCATCACTTCCCAATTTTCATAAGGATTTGATTTAGGGGTTTCTGCAGGCAAACTATGGTCATTAACAGGAATAAAGCTAAATTTTCAAATTAGCTTTTCAGATGCAATTGCTACTTCATACGCTGTTAAACTCGAAAAAAATTCTGTTGGCGCCCTTTACTTTTCACCTCGTCTTCTTGAATTTGGCTGTCACTATCGCCGTCACGAGGAAATGTATGAACTCGAAACAGGCTATGTTGCAAAAACGGGTGATTTTAAGATAAAATCACCAGCTTTGATTGGTAAACAAGTAGATGGTAAATGGGAAATTAAGTACTTTGATGTCAACTGGAATCAATTTTGGACTTGGGAAGATAAAGGAGATGGTTATTATCAAATAGTAAACAGAAGAAGTAAAAAATGTCTAGAGGTAGACGATAAACGACTAATATACAAGAATGGCGCAATATTACAACAATGGAGTTGTTATGGTAATAACAACCAGTTATGGAGAAAAAATTATTTTCCAGGTGGTACTTTTCAAATTGTAAATAAAAAAAGTAAAAGGTGTATTGATATTCCAGGATGGGGTAAGAGTAATGGAGTTAGATTATGGCAATGGCGTTGTCTTGATCAAGCAAATCAAAAATGGCAAATGCATTCAAACGGCTTAAAAAATTTGGATTCGCACAAATGTCTTGATTTGCCTGATCATGAGTTATATAATCTCGAATGCAACAATGGGAATGCATTTATGTTGAAAAAGATCATCGATATGTAGATTATTCTTTCTGGCGAAATGTTTAATTTTGACATAAAAAAAAAAAAGAAAATAAAAACAATTATAATGCCATCATTTTATGCTTTTTTTTTCAATGTCAAAATTTAAGCTATTGATTCAAATAAAATATTAATTAGAATAATTTTGTTCTTTTTTTGAGCAACTAAGTTCATAGCATATTTGAAAAGTTTTTAGCTTTAAAATGTATAATTTAAACTTTAGTTTACCTTACAAAAATAGGGACGTCCTAATTTCAGTTCATACTTTTTGGAGAAATTCAGTTCATTTATTTGAAATTTCTTTTAAATTAGTATTTTTTTGTAATCAGATGTTTTTATTTAGAAATTTTTATTTTGGATTTTTAAAACAGCTGTTCTTATTTTTTGTGAAATCACACTTTGCCATTTCCCCATCTAGTCTTTCTTTATAGTCACATCATACAAAGCCACGTTAAGTAACATCCCAAACACAATTTCGTCACACTAAAGACATACTAAGCGAGCATAATAGATTTATTAGTCACTTACAAGTCTTAAAGGTATTGGGAGTAGTGTTGGGAGTCGGCTCAATATTTATTCTATACGCAAATTCGGACAAAACATTCAAAAATGCATCTTTTAGGTGATATTAAAGTGTAAAATCACATAAAAAACAATAAAAATCAAATTTTCAGTTTTTTGCTTAATTTCAATGGGTTTTGTTTAGAATCGTCTTTTTTATTAATAACATAATTTTTATAGTGTTTTAGTTTAAAAAAAATTATTTTTAAAGGTGTTTTACACTTATTTTTTAATTAGGAAATTTTTTTAATTATTAGAAATTATCGATTAGAAGTTTCATGTAAGCAAATTTTTTCAATTGACTCGATCCAGTGGTCAACAAAAAAACGAGTCGACTCAAAAAAAAATTCCCAACACTAGTATTAAGGATAAAATATGTCTAAAGTGTTACTCTAATTTCTTCATATGTTCCATATGTGTTGATTTTTATCCATCAGGCACTTCTGTATTGAAAAATATTTTTACACTCAAACAATATAGTATAAATATATCCAAAATAGGTGCAAATTTTTCTGGAAAAAATTTTTAAAAGCTGTAAAATCCAAAGCTTATAATTGGCTATCCAACCCAGGCAACTCAATTTTGATGGATCATCGAAGAAATTTGAAAGAAAATCATCGTTGAAAATTCGAAGGAATAGCCAACCATTCATCGATGATCTTCGATGAATGATAGACTATTTTCATCATTTTTTCTTTAATCAAGATTTTATAATTTAATAAATTTAAAAGTGGTATTAACAGATAAGAATTATAAAAATTTCATATTTCACACCTTACAGGTGTAATTTAGAAGAAGCCGCATGATAAAAGTAAACGGCATAAATGTTTACTTTATCTATGTTAGGCTAATTATATATTTCTGATCGATTTGGTCTCTTATTTTCTTCTCCTTACTTAAAAAAATTTTTTTAATCTTAGCTAAATTGCTTTATCAGGACAGTAAGAAAAAATAATCCAACCATAAGAGACCAATTTTTTCATAGCTATTAAAATTTTTTAAATATTTTTATAAATTAGTTAAAAAATGTGTAAAAAGAGTTTTTCAAAAAGCTCATTTTCCCTTCAAGTTAATTAAGTGCTTTCGCCAATTTCTGGTGATTTAATTAAATAGTTCTCTAAATTTTTATCACTGAATTTCAAAGATAATAAATCATTAGAGAATCTAAAATGAAAAAAAATTATTAAGAAAAAAATTTTATTGCAGTGCACACATTATTTAGCTTGAAAAATTAACAAATATATATTTTTTATTGGATCCCTAACTCTAAACATATACTTTAAATTTTTTTTTAATAAAAAATAATTCAAATAGCTTTATGAGCATAAAATATTAAAAAGAAAAAAAAAAGGACCCAAAATTATCTTCCTCAGGAGAGTTTGTAATAATCTTTGACCCAAATAATAAAAGATATGAATATATCGACTCAAGCACCACCAGTTATTGCTGAATGTAAAGATGCATCAGAAAAAATCGAGCTCTATGAAACTTATGTAAATTACTTTAAATAAAAAAAGAAAACCGATAATTTTTCAATGCAATTTTTTTAAGGGAATTTACATAAAACCAATAGCTCGCTTAAATATAACAATACAATTACCTCCGAATAAGAATCCAGGTCAAACTATATCCTTTCCAGAAATAGTCGACAAACTCAAGCTCTTAATTCTACCTGAAGAATTTATCTATTTACGCGTAATAAAATCCTCTTTGGAATTCATACGCTTAGAGGGTGAAGTCGAAAATAAATCCTCATTCAAAAATTTACTATCCAAATTGGACAATGTCTCTATAAAATTAAATTCTTATATAGATGTTTTGAAAATACGTGCCGCAGAGGCTAAAATAGTCTATCCGAATCGTCATGATTGGGACACATTTTTTAAAGATTCACTAATTCCTAATGAAGAATTGAAACCGGGTGAACGACCTGATACTATACACTTAACAGATTTGCCTTGTAAATGGTTCGCTGATAAAAAAATGTACTCACCACAAACTGATTTAATCTCAGTAAAACCAAACGAGCAAATTTTGAGGGATGTTTTCTCTATTTTTGGCGAAATTCGCCTTGTTGATGTACCTGTTTTAAATAATTGTTTCACTCAATTAAAACGTCAACCGGCTATTGATGTCATTACATCAAGCGGTATGATCAGTATGCCAACTTTTGAGGCTTATATTCAATACAAAGATTATATTGGATTTGTCAAGGCTATGGATACTTTTCGTGGTATGAAGTTATGTTATATAGATGAGCAAAAACGGGCCTTTACAGCTAATATTAAAGTTGATTTTGATCGTACTAAGCATTTAAGCGAGAGAGAAATTAAAAAAAGAGAAATAGACAAGTTGAAAGCGATTGAAATTGAAAAAATTCGTAATGCTAATATCGAAAAAGAAAAGGAGAAAGAGAGTAAACAAAAAGAATTGGCAAAGTAAGAATTTAAAAATTTTTTTGTTTGTTCATAATTTGAAAAACGAAGTTAAGTATCGCTTGGTTCCGGGGTTCCAAGCCAAGTCGTAGTCCAAGAGTCGAGTTCGCAGTCATTAAGTATCTCGGATGAGTGGCTCTGTCTATCGACCCAACGTCCCCCAGTTTTTCAAATTTAAAATGTTCAAGAAATTTTATTATTTTAAAAGTCTCAAGGCAATGTTGGAGAATTCGATAGATGACGACGAAAAAGGAGGCTCTGATGAGAAATCCAAAGAGCAACGTCGTCGTGAAAGAGAGGAAGCTCGACGTCAAAAACGCTTATCGAAAAAACAACAAGAAGAAGAGAAAAAACTCGAGCAAAAAATCGCATTGGAAGAGCGTAAAATTCTAATAGCACAGCGTAAATTAGAATCGATGCGTTTATTAGAAGAGCTTTTCAATCGGGTTAAAAATGAAGTCGAACATGAAGAAGCTGGTAAACGACAAAAACAAGCCGAACTCGAACTTTTAAAACGTCAAGCTGACGAAGCTGATTTAGAATTGGCCAAAAAGAGACGATTGGAACAAGAAGAAGCTGAACTTAGGGAAAAAGTGGCGCGTAATTTGGCTGAAAAAGAAAAAGAAATGAATAAATCAGACGAAGAGGAACATTTTGAATTAAGAAAAGACACTTTAATTGAGAAAAACGATGACGAATCGACACCTTCACCAATTACAAATGAAACAGTTGGTCTACCAAGGGCACTTTTACTCAATCAACCTAATTCTCAATTGACACAGAATCCACTCAAACCAAGTCTTTACGACGAAGAAGAAATAGATAAAAATGAATCGGATGGTGAAATTGGTCAAAATAGCTCAGTTAGCTCGGGAAATGAAACAGTCTCAAATGATAGTGAATCACATGAATAAAAAAATAATTTTTTTTTGGTGTCTCTTTATTAATTGTTGTATATTTTAATGTTTATTAAAAAATTTAAGAAAAAAGAATTTTCTCGATTTTCAAAATTTTTTAGCAAGTTGATTTGTTAAAATTAAAAAAATTGGCAAAAAAAAATAATTTGTGTTTTTTTTTAAAGATGAATCGATTTATGTCCCTTAGGCCATTTGGCTTGAGACCATTATCATCTCGTTTATACTCATCATATCAAACATCAAGTGATCGTTCATTACGAACTAAACAAGTCAAACAATTTCCTAAATTAACTCAACAAGTTTATGTTCAGACCCAAGAAGTTCCGACTTATGATGGTCAAAAAATAGTCGAGCCTCTATTAGACCCAAATCAAGTTCCACATGAACTTCATCTCATTAAAAAAACAGGTAAACTACTCGGTGAACCATGGTGGGTTAAAGAAGCTATGAAAAAACTCGGTTTCAAAACTTATATGACTAAAGAATGGGATGTAGTTCATTCAATAAAACCAAATACCCCCGAAATTAATAAATTATTATGGTATTGTAAGCATGTAGTTAAAGTAGTGCCCATAAAATTCAAAAATGGTTATCCAACCGATTCGGATATGGGAAATACTAAACTTAATTTGGAAACAGGTGAATTTGAAATAATTAAAAAGTTAGACGTTATAAATGGTGTTAAAGTAACGACTAGTTTAAGTCAATCAAGTTCATTTCCTCTTAATAAAAAAGATCTCTTGGGTCAAATGCATAGACAAAAGCAGCTTGGTTTGTTGAATGATGAATATTTTCCAGCTGATTATGATTATAAATATGACCAAGATAAACCTGGAGTTATACGATTAAAGGGTAGACCGAATACGGATATTATGGAGGATGATGTAACTGATGAACCACCACAATAAATTAAAAAAAAAGATTGTTGTCTTATTTTAAATAATAATTTTGAATAAAAAAATTTAAAATTTAAATTTTTTTTTTTTAATTTAATAATTGTGTGGATTTAAAAATTCACTTTTATTCACAGCGACAACAAAAAAAGTGATAATTATTATTAAGGGCCAAGACTGTCACTGCTAAAATATTAAGAAGAATAGAACCATTTAGATATTAAAATAGAAATAAACATAAATTTATTTATTGAATAGAATTAACCTCCAAATTTGGAGAAGTAAGTACAGTACATTTCTGAAATAAGTTGACAGTCTGCTTAAGAGGCTGCTTAAGACCGTCTTTAGAGATTTTAAACAGTCAAAAAGCTATGCTTAAGAGGCTCTTAAAACGATG
>NTPY01000727.1:233062-253585 GCA_002922825.1 Brachionus calyciflorus
CAAATTAAAAAAAAAATGAAAAAGGCAATAAGAATTTTTATTGGCTTAAAAATTCTTTTAAATATTATAAAATTTACCAGTTCAAGTCAATTTGATTCTGTATTTTTAGAAGAGGTCTATGAACTATCTGTTAATGATTGTTTAATTATAAAAACAATTACAAATAGCTTACACGAATGCTTAGTACAATGCTTGATTGAAACCGAATGTTTACATGCGAATTTTGAAGGAAACACTTGTAGTTTATTGACTTTTATTTCCAAAAAAAATACATGTTCATCAAACAGTAAAACAGTGTACAAGAAAATTAATTCTGAGTCAAATGAAGTATTGAAAAAAAATTTAAGCCAAACTGAATTGAATACAGTATGCTCAAATAGCTCACTATTTTGGTCGATTAAAACCAATTCATGTTTATCTTGCAAACCAGGATTTCAAAAGTATATTCAAGTACCTTATTTGTGCTATCATAGTCAATTCAGCCCGAAAAATTTTATCGAATCAAAAGTATACTGTCAATCAAAGAATGCTACTTTGTTCGAGCCGAAAAGTGAAAATGAAAGAATTTTTTTCAATGAAAATTTTTCGTGTAAAAAAGCTTATGTGAACTCCGTAATCAATAATATAGGTGAAACTTTCAAATGGCCAAATGGATCTAATGTTATTGGATTTGATCGGCGACAGCCTAATAATCAAAATTCCAAGTCGGATTTAAAAGGAAACTGCCTCGAAATACGACCGAATAGTTATTTTAATGATATTTCTTGTGATGGAAAACTTACCTTAACTATTTGTCAACATGATTAGAATTTTTTCGGAATTATTTGAAAAATTTTTCTTGAAATAAAAATCTTGAGATTAAGTTTATTCTCAAAAAATTTTTTAAAAATCTAATTTTACGCTTATTTTAAAAAGGCCTCAATAACTCTTGGCAATTATATATTGTGAAAGTAAACTGTCGTAAAGTCGCGTTCATAATTTTCCAACGCGAAGGCTAAAGTAGTCGCTCAAAGAAAAAAGTGCTAATGAGCTGATTGAAATTGTGTTAATAAATTGTCAATTATTTTTGAAAAGGATAAGAAAAACCTATAAAAACATAAAAAAAAAAAGCTTTTCTCTAATGAAATTCGGTTACTTTCACTGAATTCTAGACAAAATAATTCTTTAAAACTTACCCAAACCTATTTATATGTTAAAAAATTTGAGTATTATAAAGACATTCGCAAAAATTAGAGAAATAAATAATAATTAACAAAAGTTAATGAAAAATTCGGATAGGAATATTTTAGAAAATTTGATTTTTATGGGGGGTATTTTAAGAATTATTAAATTTAGAATGTAATTCGGTATTTTTGGGTCAAAACAAAAAGGCAGGGAATCAACTAGAGTACCGTTTAGTAATGATTTTATGAGCATAATTTAATGTTAAAATTTCATGTGGGGTGGAAAGTACAAAAACCCAAAAAACACCCGAGTGTTAAACTTTTAATACTACTTTTTAAGCAAAAAATACCGAAAAAAGAGAATATATGAAAATTCAAACACCTAGTTGTTTGTTTTTATAAAAAATGGGGGTTGTTTTTTTTTAGCTATCCAGAAATTGCGCAATTTTAAATAAAAAATTTATTTAGAAAAGAACTTTTTTGAAGATTTTGCGAAAAGTGTTTATTTGTCTGATTTTTTTTTAAAAACTTCAAATAATCACATTTAAGTATTATATGGCAAAAGAACACCGATTTTTCGACAAATATTACATGTATTAAAATCTAAAATCCACCTCAAAAATCTAATTTTTAAACATTATATTTGCAAGTTTTTTAGTTTTTTGCATTGTTTTGCAAAAATTCAAAAGCAATGCAGTCTATTTTTTATCAAAACTTTTCCAAAAAAAATTCACTGTTTACTAGGCAAATTAACAACTTGATAATGGTAACTTCGTTTTACCGAAACTTTGCGAATTGCTAATAAAGTTTTTCCTAATTAAAAATTTTCCGTTTTTTATTTATTTGATTGTAAGACAATTTCCAAAAAATAAAAAATAATTAAAAATTTTCAGGATTATGTCATTTTTGATCATTGTCAACTAAAGGAACAATTGTTTCCAAATTATCTTTTGAGTTCATTTTAAAAAAACTCTTTTTATTTTTTTTAAAAATAATTAATTTCTCCATTCGACTTTGCTCTTCATAATGCTCTGTAAAATTATTAACTATAACTGGTATTGGTAGAGCTATTACCAAAATACCAGACAAACAACACAAAGAGCCAATTATTTTACCAGCTAAAGTCGTAGGTACCATATCACCATAACCAACTGTGGTCATTGTAATCAAAGCCCACCAAAATGCATTTGGTATACTATTAAATTGTGTATCAGGTACGTCTTTTTCAAAAAAAAATACCAAACTTGAATATATAACCACCACTATAGACAAAAACAAAAATAATAAAGCAAGTTCTTTTCGAGATTTTTTTAAAGTTAAACCCAATGATCTCAAACCAGTCGAATGTCTTGCTAATTTTAAAACTCTAAATATTCTTAAAATTCTCAAAATTATCAATAGACGTCTTGCATTGTTTATTTGATGTAATTTTTCATCAATAAAAATATGACAAATAAAATAAGGAATTATTGAAATTAAATCAATTAGGTTCAAAAATCCTCGTAGAAATACTAATTTTCTAGGTGAACATATAAACCTTGTTAAATATTCCAAAGAAAACCATGAAATACATATTGCTTCTAGAATATCAAATATTGGATTAACAGTGTATTTATAAGTTGTGTAGCCAACAGAATTATTTGTTAAATTTTTAATCTGTAAGTCAGGAACTGTTTCCAAAATTAAGGATACTGATGATAAAATTATAAAAAATATTGACAAAATTGACCATAGCTTAAATTTTCAAAAATTAAAAAAAAATTGAAAATTATTTTTTTCTAAAAATTACTTTTCCAATTTTTGAATTTTGAGGATTTTCGATGGTATTCCAAATTTTGTGACTTATTTTAGAGAAAAAACTATTATTTTGAATAACCTTTTCAACTTGTTCATTTTTAGATTCTTGTTTTGTAATTTGGTCCATGATACTTTGCTTTAATTTGTCATATTTTAAGTGACAACATAATTCTAAAAGAGATTCGTCTATACCCCAATAGACGAGTTCATCATTAAAAGCCAAAGCGCATGTATTCTCTAGGAAGTGAATTTTACCAGTGCGATACAAATTCAAAATCGGAAGGAATAAATTTGGATCACGATCGAAAAAAAATTCATTTTTCTCAAAACAAACATCATCGCATAAATTTTCAATTTCTTCGCATGATTCAAACAAATACAATTTACCTAAACGAGAATTGGGATAATTTTGTAAACTTTTCCAAAGGATCTCATGACGAATACCACCCACATTAATAAGGACTTTTTTTTGTCTAACAAATTTTAGATCAATTGGTGGACTATGCATAAGTTAAAAATTTAAGTATATTTAAAATTTTCAAGATATTTTATTCTTTAAGAAATAATGAAGAAAAAAAAAGCTTAATTAAATTAAATCAAATTATTGAGGAGAAATTCCACCAAATGAATAAGGTTTTTTTTTTCTATTTTATGTTGATTTTGTTTTTTGGCAATTTAGATTTTAAACCATTCGAGCATAAAGTGACATAAAAGATTTAAAGTATATGAATATTTATATGACTTAATAATAAGAAAGAATTCTTTAAGATAAAAATCAAAAGTTTTTAGTTTTTAGGTCCAAAGGAATCATAAAATTTAGGATAAAAGAATTTTTCTTTTAAATTATTTAGCAAATAATAAAGGAATCAAAGATTTTTTTCAAATTTGTATTATTGCCATTAAAGAACAGTCTTTAGATTTTTGATTTATTCAAAACAATAAAAATTTCTGATTAAAAAATGTAATTTATTCATTTAATTCAGTGAGGGTTTGTTTGATTTTTAGAATTTAAAGATGGTTTATAGTAGGTTATGGTAAAATTGTTTTTATATAAAATTGATTTGATATTAGTAAATCTAACATCACTTACCTAAATATTAAATTTCCGATTTTTAACTTTAACATATTTTACAAAATGCTAGCATTTGTCATCAGCTTTAACATGATTTGCCCAAAGCCGAAGTTTCTTGACAGCAACTTTCCATTCGAGTCTATTTTCCCTTATTTATATAGATATTCGCGGTCTGTCTGATCTAGGAAATCTTGATATGATTTTATTTCATTGTACCGATCAATTATTCTTTTAATGCACGGTATAGCTCTGTTCAACTCCTTTTCCGCAGTTTTCACTGTTTCCTCAGCTTTAAATTGGGTTAGCTTTTATTCAGAATTTCATAAGGGTTGTTTAAGAATTTAGGAAATAGGAGTAAAGTTCACGTTTTTCTCTAATTTTTTCAAAAAAATTTTCCTAAAAAAAAAGAGTTGTTTTTTTTTCTCTCGTCAAGGTTTATTAAATTTGCCTCCCAAAATTCCCGTGTTTTTTTGGAAATTAACATTTATATTTCTATGAATATGGCATCGCTTTGTAAGAAAAAGCTTGAGGTTTAATGAGTTCTATGGCCATAAAAAAGTCACCAATAAAAAGATCGAAAATAACATAATCATTATGATAAGTGCTTTTTATGTTTTATCTTTAGCCTTTAAATAAGAAACAATGCTTAATAATTAGGTTAAATTTGGCCGTAAAAAAACGCCGAAAAAACGTTATTTTTAAACGTATAACTTACTCAACCTTAACTGTAATAAATTGACCAGATTTTTTTTTAATGAAAAAGATATGCCCTAAAATAGATTACCAAGAAAAAAAAGCCCTTTGTATCAGAATCTTCTGATTTTATTTTAATTAATAAATTTCGGAGTGTTGACTTATTCAAAAGCGGATAAGTACAGTTTTAAAATAAAAAAAAAATATTTTCGAGAATTTTCCTTTTTTTTTTAATTTCGAGATGAATATAATTTTTCGAGATTGTGTCCATTCCTCATCAAAATATCTGTTAGCATTAAGCCTTCGGTCAAAAAGAGTAAAAATTCCAAGACCATAATAGCTCATACAGCACTAAATTCCAATTGAAAAACTTCCCTGTTTCGCTACTTTAAAAATGCATTTTTGGGATATTTTTCAAAGACAACCTAATAAAACTTGATCAGATATATTCTTAGTTTATTTGATAAAAATCAAGAGTGAGTCTTTAAAAAAAACTGCCCATCTAATAAAGTAAATTTCTGGAAACTCTGGACTTTAGATTTTATCTATTACAAAAAAAAACAATTTTAATCATATTTTTTTTTCGATCTTTTACAATGCAGTTTATTTCATGTATCGATAGTAACTCAAATCGAGAGATCTTTGCATTCGAATAATATAATAATAATAAAATGTTTCTTTTATAAAATTTCCGAGTTTTATTTATTAAGAATTTAAAAAAGTTCTTACATATAAACAAGGATTTCCGTGGGAAAATAATTTTAAATCAAAGTTGTTTATTGTTGTAATTTTCTATTGCTTTACTTATCCAATCTACATCATTAAATTGTTTAAATTTTGCAAAATCTACTCCTTAGCCTTGGATATGTTTGAAAAATTTCGTTCTTTTTAAATAAGCTTTTAAAAGAACAAAATAAACAATTAATTTTTTTTCAAATAAATTTTATTTAATAAACACAAGAATATAAATTGTTCTTGTTTTTTTTTTTAATTTTAAAAATTTTTGAAAATATGAAAAACGCATTTAGAATTTCAATTGGCTTAGTATTTCTCGATATAATCTTACTGATTCATTCGACTCCACTGAGTTCTGTATTTTTAACAGAGAGCTTAATTATCTTTGATAATGAGTCCTTGATAAAAAAATTAACTACTAGTAATAAGTTCTTGTGTTTAAAAGCTTGCATGATTGAATCCGATTGTTTATATGCACATTTTGATTATATGAATTGTAATCTATACACACAACATGAAAAAAATATTTTACAAATGTTTAAAAATAATGAAACAATGTATGTAAAAACTAATTTTGAATTGAATGAAAAATTAAAATTAAATGATACTGAATCGAACTACACATCCTTAAATAGCTCAGTATTCTGGTCTTTTAAAACAAATTCATTTTTATCGTGTAGGCCAGGATTTCAAAAATATAAACAGGTATCCTATTTATGTTATCACAGTTTAACAGGCAAAAAAAAGTTTACTGAATCAAAGGAATACTGTAAATTAGGAAATGCTACTTTATTCGAACCAAAAACTGAAAATGAAAGATATTTTTTTTCACAAAATTTTTGGTCTAAAAATGCTTATGTGAATTCAGTTATCACTTATAAAGGAGAAACTTACAAATGGCCCAATGGGTCCATTGTTATAGGGTTTGCCCATGGACAGCCTAATAATCATAATTCGAATGGAAAATTGACACAAAATTGTCTTGAAATACATTCAAATGGTTATTTGAATGATGTTTCATGTGATAAAATAAATCCCATAACTATTTGCCAACATGATTAAATATTTTATCAAAACTTTATAAAGCAAATTTTTTTTTAACTTTTCAAAAATTCAAATTTCTTAACTAAAAAGAAGAAAAGAGTGTTTTAGGCGTTTCATTTTTTTTTGCGATTCCCAAAAACCAGGCCTTGCGCAAGAAAAACCTAGACAAAACGATGTCTTAAAACTAATTTTTGTCTGTTTTTCTATCTCGGATTAAAATAGAGGATTTTTTCTCTTAAACTAAATATTTAATATGATTTAAAAATAAGTACCTTCCTCTTGACTTTGGTCAATTTTAAAAATTTCTATGAGTTCACCTCTTGTTCTCCTGTCTTAAAAACTCATTAAATCGGCAAGTTAAAAATTTTTGTTAATTTTCTTTTTGTTATTTTTTTTATCAAAAAAATCGTTCTGCACATCAGTTAAAAATGCTTTTGCTCACAAAAAATACTAAAATAGCACAATTTTTTGCAGACGTTGAAACCATATGCAGCAAATTTTGCTACATTACGTAATAATATTTTTTGTTAACAAAAGTAGTAAAAAGTGCTTTGTAGAGTGATTTTTTGTTGATCAAAAAAATAAGAAAAAGAAAATTGACAAAAATTTTAAACATTTCCAATATCAGTGCTTCCTTGGTGCCCAAAAAATCTTTCAAAAATCTTTTTTCTATATGTTTTATATGTTATTTTAAAGCTCATCTTTTGCACATTATAAAAATATGAATTTCATTTGTCTTAGATTTTCCATTAGCATACTACGGTATCCGGAAGTAAATCATCTAAAGATGTATTTTTTCATTTTTATTAATTTTTCATTTAAAATACATACAAGTATTCAAAAGAGGAATGTATAAGGTAATTTTTCTCTTAAGATCTTTGAGATTCCTTTTACTGAAGTTTAGATATTAAAATTTGAAAAGTGCGTAAAATTTAAACTAGACCATAAAGAAAAGACAAACAAATCATTTTTATGAATGATGTTATATATCATTTTATTCAGGATTAAAAATTGTTCAACATATCGAAAATTCAGTTTGTACTGGTTATCCTTTTATAATGTTATCCGTATTTAAAAATGAACAATCTCTTTTGAAAAAAAGCAAAGTGAGAGTGAAAAATCAAAAAAAGAACTTAATTAAATTAATTTTTTTTATGGCAACGGGAAGTTTCGAGCAGTTCGGCAGTTCAACAGTTCATTTTTAAATTTATTACCTCTAAATTAAATACCGTAACATTCCTTAACATTTTACGGGGAAAAATGTTACGGTGTCGAACTTGGATTTTCAGAATATTTTGGTCAAAAAAATGCCAATCTTTTTTCGCAAATTTTTAGATTGCCATATCTCATTGAAAAAAATTAAAAAGGTAAAAAAAAACATGTAAAATAACAAAATGAATAAAATAATATGATAAAGTACAAAAAGTAATTCTTTTTTGGGGGTAAATAAATTAAATAATATGCTAGTGGTTTAGACGATACAGCTCTTAATGGTGTTGAATTGATTTGTTCTAATGGTTAAAGGATAAAAAGTACGGAAGGCCAATATAGTTATTGGGATTCAAGTATTAGTTGTTTTATATTTGATTCATCGTTATAAAACAATGGTTTTGGCTTCAGGACCAAAAAGAATAGCTTACATTTTGATTAGAAATAAATCTAATAAATTTGCTTTTGAATTAAATTCTCAAATTTTTCAAGTAATATTTTAAAAAGTTTAATTTATGATTAAAATTGAATAATTTTGGTAAATAAATTTTTAGGCTGCAGCGGTGGTAAAGGTATCTGGAATTAAAATTTGGGTAGGTCAATCCTGGTGCGATAACTTATTAACAAAAGGTATAGAGGCCTAAAAAGTTATTGGTCCAGAATTACTTAAAAAACGTTTGTCAGAAGCAGTGGCGGCGCCACGCTATGGCGAAGTGTGGCGTTTTTAAAAATACTGTGGCGCCGCCACAGTTTAAAACTAATTAATATTTGTGAGAAATACTAGTTTATCTTTTATCTATAAACTAAATTTTTAAATTATAATTTGTTGAGACCACGCCACAGTAAGAAAAAATAAAAAAATAGTTCGCTTTTTAAAATTTTAAAGCTGAATAGCCGATTACTCGAAGCGAAAAAAACGAAAATTAATTAAAGATGATTTACCGCTTAAAATAAAAGAAACAGAAAAGAATAATTCACGAGCTTATTTAAAAAGATAAGAATAAATTAATGTCGAACCAAACAATTTATTTTTTATCAATTCTTTAATTTTTATTATTAGGATATTTCGATTTTTTAAGAGAAAAACCGAATTTTAATTTTTGCTTTTATTTTAAATGATTGAAGAAATAGGAAGGATATTGACACTAAATCGCATAAAATTTGCCATTTTTATTAACTTCGTGGGATCCCATACAGATCCCATTTCTAAGGTTTTTTTCGAAGATATGAATTTAATATCAATGAAAAATTCAAAAATTTTCTTGGAAAAGAAGTTCGAATTTGAGATCGAAATTCTACTAGCGTGAAGGTTTCTGGGATCATAAAAACAAAATTTCCCAAAAATAATTTTGCTCGAACAAGTAAAATACGAGAAAAGAATAGAAAAAAGTATGAGTGTTTTTCATAAATTGAATTTTTCACCGACCATTAACTAATATAATATTTAACACCCTATCCGTGGTTATCTGAGTTACTCGAGACCCCCCCCCTCACTCTCTATCGGTTTAGAAGAAAATAATGAAATTTCGCCACACCATTTTTTTTGTTCTGGCGCCGCCACTGGTCAGAAGATCAAGGTGATATTTTGAATTCAGATAATCAGGATGAAGCAGAAGAGGACCATCCTGAGACACCGTCGGACGTTTTTTTTAGTGGTTTTTTTTCAAAAGAACATGAAAGACCAATTAATCTTTTAGAAGAAGAATTGCTTTCTCAACAAATAACTGAAGAAATATGTCAATTTAAAGCTCTTTTAACAGCTAACAGTTGTAAATTAATATTTTCGACAAAAAATACAACAAAATTTTGGCATAAACATTTAAAAATATATCGAAAATTATCAAAAATAGCTTTAATACTATTGAACATCAATTCATCGAGTGCTTTTATTGAAAGGTTCTTTAGTATATGCGGTTTCGTATCAAAAAAAAATTCTCAAAATATAGAAACCGATTTTTTTATTATGAGATGTTTTTTAAAAGCAAACTTAGAAATTTTAAAAGAACTTAATGAAGAAAATTAAAACTTAAAAAGACTAATAAAATAAACTCATTAAAAAAAATCAAATCATTATTAGATTAAAAAATAGCGAAAAATTAAATTTTTGGCAATTTTCTTTCTTCAAAATGGGGTATTCAGTTTTCGGTTTGGAGGAGTTAACCCGAAAATATCGAGTATTCAGGTTTGGGTTTCGGGTAGGTGACCCAAAAAATTCAGGTATTTGGGTATCAGGTTCGGTTCAGGTAAGTATACCCATTGCTAACCCAAAACCTGGAAAATTTCCGGGTTCCTATCTCTGCATTTGAACAATCTCTAAAACTTGAATCCCAATAACTATATTGGCCTTCCGTACTTTTTACTCTTTTACCATTAGAACAAATCAATTCAACACCATTAAGAGCTGTATCGTCTAAACCACTAGCTTGTATCATATTATTTTATTTATTTACCCCCAAAAAAGAATTACTTTTTGTACTTTATCATATTATTTAATTTATTCACCCACAGAATAGCAATTACCGCTGCATTTTACAACTTTTTTCATAATGTATTAATTGATAATTGCTTTGAAGAAGTTTTGAACCGAAATAGATTTAATTGAAAGCTATTAAAGGACATTTAGAAAATAAAATAAAAACGATTTTTTAATATTTTTATCAGAATTAAACTAAAATAATTTTAGATTAGAACTTTTATTACTTAATAATAGTTCTTATATCTGTTTAACTGAATACTACCCTTAAGACGTGGATTGTTTTAATTTCCACATTTGTCATAAAAAAACTCTTTTAGCCCTTTTTTGATTTTATATTTTGAAATATATTTAATAATTTTGGACTTTTTTTTACACTTTTGTACCCTTTTACCCTTTTTTGTTTTTTGTCCTAAAATTTGGAAAACACCATTAATAAATTTAACCATAATCCAGCTACACTATAGTTCTTTACGAGCGTAGCGAGTCTAGAATTATATTAGGGCTAATTTTCAATTTTTTAATTTAAAAAGGTCCAACGTTCTATTTTATAAAATTGTTTCAAATAGAAAATATAGCCATTAATTAAAAAAAAGCCTGGCTTAGTGGTTTATTCTATCGACTTATAACAAATTTGTACAAAATTGCTGAGGTTCGAATCTTTTAGAAGATATAAAAAACTTTTCTAAAAATATTTGACGGAACTAATTTTGTATTATTGCAAAAACGGCAATCATTAATTTTTGCTTCAAAGTTCTTAAACAAAAAATCTTTAACGTAAGATTCTAATATCTCCGTTTGTTTTAAAAAAAGAGCTTGGATCTAATTCTTTGGATTTATTCTTCATGTACAAAATTATTTGTCTTTTTTCATAACATTTTTTATAAATTGGTTTAGGAGACTAATAATGACTGTAATTTCTTGGTCCTCAAGCGATTGGTGTAATTTATGAAAAACTAAAAGCTCGGATAATGATTAAAAAGGATCGAATAAAAGCGAATATTAGCGAATTCGAAAATTTTTTTAAAAAGTTCAAAGTAAAATCTTTAAAAAAATGTTGAATGTTGTTTAAGCATACAAAAAAAAAATTTCAGCATTATCTAAAAATTTTCACAAAACATGGCCAAAATCAAAACATACAAAGTATGTTAAACGAACATTAAACTTAAAAAACAAACATATACTGAATAAAATACAAATTTTTTTAGAAATTTAAAAATTTTTAATAAGCTTTTAATTTACTTAAAATTTAAAAAATTAAAATTTAATAATAACCATTTAATTTTCTTCTTTTTTTTACCGTCACGCTAAGGTTTTCTAATCAACTCATTATATGTTTTTAATATTTTTTAAAATCAATTACCATAAATTCTATATTTCAAAAAATAACTAAAAATTCGAAAAATTTAAGGTTAAGTTCAAATTTAGAAATTTTAATAAAAATTGGAAAATTTATATTGAAAAGATTTTTTAAATGTTCGTTAGTTCAAAATTTTTTTGTATGTTGAAAAGTGAATTATGCTAAAATAAGAATTTGTGTATGCTAAAAGATTTTTAAATTACAGTAGTTTCCGACTATAATAAATCCGGTTATAAAAAATTTCCAGTTATAGTAAATTTTTTTAAAAAAACAAAAACATTTGATATGTTTATAATGTAAATTTATATGGCTATTATAAAACTACTTATTATATATAATCGCTTGTTATAAACTAAATTGAGAAGACATTTTGAATATTTTATATGTAAATTTACACGTTTATTATAAATTAGAGCTAATCAAATACATAACCAAAAGTAAAACATTAATAAAGGCGGAGTAAAGAACAAAAAAGTTATTCAAAAAAATGTATGAGATAAAAATTTCGTTTCTTTATTTACTTAAATTTGATTTTAAAATATTAATTTACCATATTATTGAATTTAAAAACCCTTAATCATCGCGTTAAATTCTTTGATTGACAAAATATAAGAAATTTTTTTTTTCGTTTTTTGTCTATAATAAATTCGCGTCTATAATAAATAAAATCTCATGTAAAATTGAAGTTATTATAACCGGAAACTACTGTATGTTGGAATAGTAGTCCCTCCGAAAATGTAGCACATTTTATAAAAACCAAAAAAATAATTAAAGAAATTTAACCATAATCTAGCAATACTCATATCCGAGACGAGCAAAGCGAGTCTTGGAAATGACTAAGGCTAGATTAGGGTTTAATTTGTTTTAATCTATTGGAGCAATTTGTGTCATTAGAGTTTAGGGTAGGGTATAGGTTAGGGTCATGGGTAGAGGATAGAGAACATAGAGTATGTTGATTTAAAAAATACATGATTTAAAAAAAAAAACTGAGCAAAAAGAAAGCTGACCTAGGATTTTTATAAGTGATATAAATTAGACTCTTGATTCAAAATTATTAAATTTTAGAGAATGTGAATTTTCGATTGACTTACTGATAAAACTAAAATTGATATTTTTAAAAAATCTTTTTAATACAAGAGTATTGTTGATATTTTTAAAAATAAAGGGGAATCAAATAATTATTCATATATAAGTTAAAATCATAAGCTTTTTGAAGGGTGAATGTTTTGTGAATTTTTTGAAGATTTGTGTAATAATTTTTTATTACAAATACTATAGTTTATCAAAAATTTGTATTAAATTTAGTAAAAAAACGAGTGCCCCATTTCTAATAACAAAGGGTGTTAAACAAGGAGGTAAATTATCATCTCATCTTTTTAATTTATATATAAATGATCTAATCGATGATTGCATAAAACTAAACCTTGGAGCAAAGATTGGCAATATTAATGTTTCAATAATTGGTTATTGTGATGATATTATATTATTATCCCCTTTATCAAGCCATCTTCAGCAGCTTTTAAACAAAATTCATGAATATTCTATCTAACGGAAGATTGAATTTAATGCGGAAAAATCCTCTTATCTCTCCTTTTCTAAACAGAAAAATGAATTATTTGAAGAATTCAAACTTGGTAATAAATTACTAGTAATACCAGAAGAGAATGGTATAACCTTAAATAACTTAATTTTTTTTTACTTAATTCTATTTGAAACTAAATTTATTTTTAGAATTCTATTCGGATAGTCAATTTTATAAATAATTTTTGTATTCTTTTTTATTTCTATTTTTATAACTTTTTAAATTTTTTTTTATTGCCTATGAGGCTGAAACAAATAAATAAATAAAAATAAAAAAGCGATTTTTTTATTTTTTAAATTATCATTCTGATTGGCCAAATCAGATTTCAGTTAAAAATCATAGATTCTAAAATGCAACATGCATAAATTATAAATTTTATTTAATGTTTCTGTGTTTTAAAATTGACTGTGTTGGTCTTTTTTTTCTTATCAAAGGTCACCTTATAAATTCGTTTCTGTTGTCGTTTCTGAGAAAATTAGTAGTCCAATGCGAAAAATAATTCGAATTCAGCTTAAATAATTTCACTAGTTTAACTTTTCTTGGGGTAATTTAATTAAATTAAAGGAAAAAGTACAAAAAGAATTTAATTTTTGGGGATGAATAAATTAAATAATAACAAAAAGTATAAAAAGTACAAAAAGTTTTTTAATACTATAAAAAACTCATTGTCTTTTGCTCCAAAAAATTGTGCATAGAATTAATATAATAATATTTAATATTTATTTTCGAATATTGACCAATAATTCGATATTATTTTTTACAATCTGTTATTCTTAAATTTTGTTTTCGATATTTAGTAAAATTAACTAATTCGATAATTTTTTTTCCTATATTTTGGTGTTCGATAAAATATTTTTCGATATTGTAACACCCTCCCACTCTTACTACTTTTGCTCTCTATTTAAAGAGATGTTTTTCTTATTTTTGAAAAAACAATAAATCATTTTGAATTTATATTTTTTGTTTCATTTTTTATTTAATAGCTCGCACGCTATTAAATTGGTGGCAGCGGCAAAACTTTTTTGACAAAAAGTTTAGCTTACCGTTTTCTTTGTTTAGTTTGTTTTTTTTTTAAAAAAAAAAATAAGTCCTGCATCCGATTTAAACATGGACTTAGAGTTGAAATTATTAATATTTGGCTTAGGCTTTTTATTAATTAGTATATTTCCTTGTTTTTTTTATTTTGTCTCAGTACTTTATGGCATCTCAGGCGTTGCGTTAACGATGACGACAATGGCAGTAATCGCCTCGTGTTTTTTTGTTGTTTTTAAACTTATGGTAAAAGAAGGAGTAGAAAGTCATCGCAGAGACTCAAACGAGTGGCATGCACCTAGACAAAATACGTCTTTCTCTGAAATTAAAAGTCAGATTTATACGCCTAGCGAACCCGACCCAAACATACGTGTTCGTCAAAATGAAATACTTCGAGAGATTAATAATGAAACCATGTTAAAACAAGAAAGTCAACCTTTTTCAAATGATCATCCAGATGTAAGAAACCGACCAAAATCTATACTACGTTATCCCAATATGGTAACGGAAACTTTAAGAACACCATCGCCACCGGCAGCCCTACGCCATAATTTTACATTCGAAGATTCCCTTACACGCATATCACCACTAGAAACAGAACAGAAAACAGATACAACCAATACTACACTATACACGTCCGCACCGATAACAGTTTCAACGAGTCCAAATGATTCATGGGTGTATAAAGACGCTTGTTTTAAGCCTGGTCGTTACTCTAGTAGTATGGAAGTAGACACGTGGTGAAAACGCTTTGCACTTTTTGTAAAAAGCGCAAATGTTACATTTGCTAGTTTAAGAAATGTTTTATTATCTTGTTTAGATGATGAATGCATGGTAATCTTCGAAAATTGTACTCCCGATCATTATCTCTCATTAGACGAATTGAAAGAACAAATGAAGAAGCTGTTTGGTAATTTAGAAGTGGTAAATGTCGATTCTAAAGCTAATTTTTATAATCGTCGACAATTGACAGGGGAAGACGCGAAAACGTATTTTTCTGACCTATAGAAATTGGCAAAAATTGCTTTCCAAAATGAATCGACCAGTTTCGACATCGACAAGTGTGTTCGAGATAGATTTATAAATGGTTTAAATGATCCTTATCTGATGATGCATCTAAATGCTGAACTTCCACCCAACAGTTTCGAGGCGTTGACGCAAATGACGGTGCAATTGATGAGTCATTTAAATAATTGGAAAACGACTTCGACTACAGCAATGGTACCGCTAAAACAAGCGAAAAGGGAAGTTAACTTCGTGCAGAACCAGCAAACGCATCACTCGAACAATCTCGTTGCCTTAACACCCAACAATAACTTCAATAGTCAGCTCAGTCACAACAACTTTTTACCTAATAATGGAAATCACCAAAATCACCAGACCTACGGTTTTATGTCTGTCTCTTACTCTAATCTGGTGATATCCAGAAGACAGGTCCATGTTACTGAATTTGGCCTGTATGAATATAATGTGATGCCATTCGGTTTAACGAACGCCCCGGCCTCGTTCCAGCGAATGATGGAGAAAGTTCTTAAAGGTTTGCTGTACATTATATGCTTGGTATACATTGACGACACAATAATTTTTTCCGCCACCCTAGAAGAACACTACGTTCATGTTCGAACAGTCCTGGAGAGGATACGAGCTGCCCTTTTAAAAATTGCATGGAAAAAGTGTAATTGGTTTATGACTTCCATCAGTTATTTAGGTCACGTAATTAGTTTTCAAAATGTACGCCCCGACCCGAAAAAGATAGAAGTTTTATTTAGATACACCCAGCCTAAAAGTGTGCGTCAACTCCAAAGTTTTCTTGGTCTCGCTAATCATTATAGACGTTTTATCCAAGGGTTTGCTGCGATTGCTGGTCCTTTACACAAGGCCACCGAGAAAAAGAAAAATTTTGAGTGGACTGAAGAATGCTAAACTAGTTTCGATAGTCTACGTACCCACTTGACAATTCCTACAGAAGAAGGTAACAAAGGGGTCCTAATCCTTCCAAATTTTGATGAACAGTTTCGCCTAGAAACGGATGCAAGCTACGAAAGTGCCGGAGCCGTCCTTTCTCAGAAATACAAAGGAAGTTGGAGGCCAGTAGCTTATTGGAGTAAGAGGTTTACCAAAGCACAAAGAAATTATTCTACGTCGGAGAAAGAACTGCTAGCCTTGGTATTAGCAATAGAACATTTCAAACAATATCTACTGGGCAAAAAGTTTATTGCTGTTACGGACCATAAACCTTTAATTTGGCTGAAAAATTTAAAGAATCCATCCCCTAAATTAACACGTTGGTTATGTGAACTGAGGACCTATGATTTCGATGTGGAATACCGTGAAGGTCACAAAAATGGAAATGCCGATGCTTTGTCAAGATGGCTGCTGACTGAAGAAAATGATGAAGTTTTTAGCGAGAACTAAAACTTTGTTTTTTTTGTTTGTTTTCATTTCGTTTTGTTAAAAAAAAAATAAAGTTTTAGTTTTGTAATGGATAACCATAGATTCATACTTCAAGTCGTCCCAATGGAAGTTCGAGTGGACGGCGTCCGAGACGACCAAAAGCATAAATTTCTTATAAGAGATTTAATCGAAAATCGTGGAGGAAAAGAGAGAGGAGGGATAGGACGTTTTCGAGTCATCAATATGACCAGAAATAGGTCCCTATCAGTTTTCATCTCTATGAGGAGGCTCCACGAAAACCGTTGGTTGTTGGAACTACTACGTTCAACACCACTGGAGGGTGTTATTTTAACAGCTTGGCCTGAAGCTGATGTAGAAGTTTATTTACCAATAAATACACTCACTGATCATACACAAGCCCCAGTCATTTTGCCAGTTTTACCTCCATTACTTCAACCGCTAAATTATCAACCAGAGAACCCAGTACAAGCCCAACCACCCGTAATCCAAGCCCCAGTCATACCGCCAGTTTTACCTCAACAATTAAATCAACCAGTTAACCCAGCTCCAGTCAACCCAGCACAATGTCCACAACCAATACCAGTAATAAACGTCTACCCTCGTGTTGTCCTTAACATAGACCCTAACGCTTTAATTAACCGACTCGGCCGCTCGACAATAGAGCTAAACCCTCGTGAACGCCAACAGGAACCGCCAGAAAACCATGGTGAGGATGGTTACGACTTCGCCGACGCCAATGTTTAATATAATAAAAATATTTTTGCCTCTTCATTTTCCCCTAGTTTTTTTTGTTGTTCTGTTTTTTGTTATTGTTGTTTTGTTTTTTTGTTTAGTGTTTTGTTTTCTTAATTTATTTGAACACCCTGCAATTCACCCTATCTCTCATAGTTTTTTTTTTTTGTTTGTTTCCCTTAATATTATTATTTGTTTTAATTTGTGTTTCCCATATAATTTTTTTTTAAAACCGACATGGGGACATGTCTCATGTAGAGGGGGAGCCATGTAACACCCTCCCACTCTTACTACTTTAGAGATGTTTTTCCTCTTTTTGAAAAAACAATAAATCATTTTGAATTTATAATTTTTGTTTTATTTTTTATTTAATAGCTCGCACGCTATTAAAATATTTAGCAAATTCCTATACTTCGATAATTTTTTGGTTCGATATTTATCACTTTCGATAATATCTTTTTTCGATATTATGTCCGTTCCCCTAACCAACATCACTACATTAAACCCTAGCTCATATGATCTCTATTTCAGATTTAGTTTTAAAAAAAAAGAATTTAGCAAATGGTGTTAGGGAATCGATCTTTGACTTATTCTTTCTTCTATCCAGATTAATAAGCTAGGGAAAAAATGTGTTTTAGTGCTCGCCTGACTGATCGAGACATTAATATTTTATTTAAAAATTTCAAAACTGAAAAAAAAACGATTTTAGTAAGGATTATATAGAGTACATTATATTACCCAGGAGAGATAAACTAATTACGCAGTTATTTGCTTCTAGAGTGTCTCCTAAGTTAACAGCAGAGAGGATGTTTTGTACCCTAACCCAAAGCAATTGGTTTTAAAGCAAAATTTAATTCAATTTAAGGCTACTGATTTCCTTGGAATGACTAATGACTTTTGAAAAAGTAAAACATAAATAAAGCTGATAAAGCTGTAATAAACCTGTCATAAGTTTAAAATAAGCCTTTACTTATTTGTTTTATGTATGCAAAAGACCAGTCTCTTCGGTTCAAAAAAATGCTTAGCCGATGTTTATGATTTGTTGGACTTTACTAAAGTTGATTAAGAAAGCTTTCACAAAAAAAATTATTTTCAACTTATATAAAATTTATTTTTATAAAAAAAATAAAAAATTTCGATAAATTTTAAAATAAAAGTGATGTTAAATTTTTCAAGTAATCAAAAAGACTAATTAAAAAGTTTTCTTTATTGTTAATATTCTTGCGATTATTAACCTTAATTAAAATAGCCATACCGGGATCCGAATGAGTATCAATATGACAATGAAACATCCAATAACCAGGATTATCAGCCACAAAACGAACTATAGTATAGCCACCATTCGGCATTGTAACTGTATCCTTAATAACAGGTCTATCAAAATTACGCCTTAACTGACCCATTCGATCATATTGTCTAACTTGATCATTTGTCAAATAACCTTCACCCTTGTTCTTTAATAAACCAGAGCCAATCACAGCAAAATCATGACCATGTAAATAAACAGAATGTTTCTCAAAAAACCCATTACCATCAATCAATACAAATTCAACTAATTCATTCAATTCAAATTCTAAATAGTGTGTACAAGCACAAAATTTTTCTTTTCTATCACACGGCCATTTAGTCTCATTACATAAGTTATTCAAATCATTTGGATATAACAAAGCTGGTTTACTCGGCATCTCAAATTTAATCTCATTAATAAATGAAGAATACCATTTGTTATTCACAGATTGATTAACACCATAATTCAAATCTGAATTGTGTACTTCTGGATCGTCGTAAAGTTTCAAATCAAAATTTAAATAAATAACTTTGTTCGGTTTGGATTTTATTTTGTCAAGAAAATTATCATCTTGATTTGGAAGACTTTTTAAATCCAAATAAGTTCTTGTAGTATTGTTTAAATTAGCAAAATTCGATCTGAAACCAATACCTGCACGATCTGTTTCGTTATATTTCATTTGAATTGTTGAATTCAATTTACTAGTTGTGTTTTCGTATCGTAAAATAGCTCGTTGATATAATTTATTAAAGCCACAATTTCCTTCGCCTTTGACCCTAATCCAAAAATCTTTTAATTGTGAATTATTAGCATTGAGGACAAAATCGAATCTCTCGCCAGCCAAAAGTGATATTGAATCGACTTCAATTGGTTCTATTGGATTACCATCAGTAGATATAATTAAAATTTTATGCTCGTCAATTGATAGCTTCATAAAACAATTTTCAGCTGCGCTATTAATTAATCTAAACCTATAGCGAAATCCTTTTTTAACATTAAATACTTCTAAAGGTACATGCGAATCAGGCTTATCGGGAAAGTTCGATTTGCCATTAATTAAAATTGAGTATTCAGTACTGTAATAACCTGAGTGTAAATACGAACCGTATATGTTTATTAATTGATTTTTATGCCATTCATTAAGAATTATATAATGTTCTTTGAGATCAAAATCATATAGATTTTTATGTGGGTCGGATTTTTGTCTAATTATTAAAGGACCGAAAATACCATCTGTTCTAAGAAGACCTGAATGTGCATGCCAAAAATGCGTGCCTGAATCGATAGCTTTAAATTTATATTCATATGAATTCAATGGTAAAATTGGCCATTGATTTATCATTGATACACCGTCGTTTTCAGAGTTATTTAGCTGTCTCAAGCCGTGCCAATGAAGACTTGCGACCCGTTGCGATCTTAATTTATTATGTACATTTACAATTATAGTGTCATATTGACATACTTGAATATATGGCCCTGGTAATTGACGATTTACTGTCTCTATTGTTTTAGTAATACCATCGCCTTGTATACAATCTTCTCTAAGACAATCTGAATAATTACTAGAGCAATTATGACATGCTCTACTCATAGTTGAATAAGTTTCAAGTGTAAAATTGTAAATACATGTCATGGATGCCAGTGATTTAGAACAGTCTCTAATACATTCATGTTCATAATATTCTAAGAAAAAAATTTTAATAATTTAATTCAAGATTTATTCAAGACATGGGGTTATGTTTTAAAAGATATGGGAGGCAGAGCCTTTTATATTGCGAGTAACGAAGCGTTAATTTGATTCGTAATTCAAAATAAAAGGATAAAGCAGCATTTTTTTTCAATGTTAAAAAAAATTTAAAAAAATTTTCGAAAAAGGGAAGGCATGGCCCTTATAGTATTGAAGGCATGGCCCTTACAGTATTGAAGGC
>NTPY01000727.1:253698-267213 GCA_002922825.1 Brachionus calyciflorus
AGAAACAAAAGCAAACCTAAACAGAAACATTTTAAAATGGTTTTCTGTTGGTTTTTTGTCGATATTGTTTCTGTGCTGTGTTGTTTTTGTTTGGGTTCATAGTCGGTTTTATGTATGCTCTGTTTAAACATTCTATATTTTTTCGTTAACTTTGTTTCGGATTGTACTGTAATAAAGATTACAATAAATAATAATTAATGGAATCTTAATTATATTTTGATTATATGGAAAATTTAGAAAATTTATTTTACTAAGATATGGGAGGCAGAGCCTTTTATATTGAGAGTAACGAAGCGTTAATTTGATTCGGAAATTCAAAATAAAGGGATAAAGCAGCATTTTTTTTTCAATGTTAAAAAAAATTTTTTAAAATTTTCGAAAAAAGGAAGGCATGGTCCTAACAGTATTGAAGGCATGGCCTTTACATTATTGGAGACATGGTCCTCTAAACTGAATAGTCTTTATTTCAGTATTTCATTTTTCCTTAATCTTTACGATGAAAAATTCGAAAATTAAAATACATTAAAGACAATTAAATTAATTTTTCGGTTTAAAAAAAAGAAATATTTTTTTTATTATTATCTAATTAGTTGTGATAATTAATTTTTTTGATGCTTGATAGTTAATAAATAAAACTATTGTTTTTCAAAAACAATAAACAATCAATTAAATTAAAAAAAAGTTCTGAATATTTTTTTTGTGATGCGAACCAATAGATTCTTGTACTTTTTAATCCAATAGAAATTGAGCGCTTGAATAAAGACTCAAAATCGTTCAGTCTTGTATTCTCACGTCTGCTTTTTAGCTTCGTCACTTCGTTCCTCGCAATAATAATTGTCCTTTAAAATACCGTAAATATTTGTTTTTTAAACTAAAAGTCCGATAACTTGGCTTTATTCATGTTTAAAATGATTAAAATGAACCCTGAGGATTCATTAAGTCTTAAATACCCTGTCTAATCAACGGCTTTCGAAACAATTTTTTTGTCTTTAGAGTTTTCGGACTTTTAGTCCAATGTTAAAAAACAAATATTTACAATAAATGACTGTTCCAGCAAAAAAAAGTTCTTAAATGAAAGAAAAATTCGAAAATGACTCGATAGGGCGAAGCTTATTTTCGTGATAAATCAAAGAAATTAATTTTTTTATAAGGTTCTCTTCAATTTTTATGAAATTACACAAGAAAAGATTTTAAGATTTTCAAATAATTCTTAATTCTTAATCTCCTTTTTGTGTGCACAGACCTAAAACATGGGTATGATAGTTTTTAAAACATAGCAATCAATAGAATAAATGGCTGTTGATAGCCTAATGGTTTGAGCTGTTAGATGAAAGACTTTTTGAGGATTTTGAGTAAATTAGCGAACCTAGTTGATTCAAAGACTCTGGTTCAAGCCTTTACCCCCAGCATAAAAAAAATATTACCCGAATAGAAAAAACTAACTCAAACTTTTACAAAGTTCAAAAGTTTAAGGTAAGTTTTGTTTGTTTTTTCAAAATTACTTTCCTCTAAAATAAATTATAAACAAGCGATCGGTAGTATTCAGTATAAAATAAGACCAAAGTAAATTTGTTTTTCTAAAAATTACCCCATTTTTCAAGGGCTTAAGCTTACTTGGATATTTCAGTGTAAAAGAAGTGGACAAAATTGAAGCTAAGAGTAATGTTAATAAAATCATGTTGATATTTTATTAAAATTTTTAAAATACTGAATATAATTTTTTCATTTTTATTAATAGAAGTTTTTAAGGTTTTTTCATAAAGTAAGGTTTTTACATGGAATTTTGTTTTATTTATCTTTTTGGTTCTTATATTTGATTTGACTAGGTAAGATTAACTTTTTTATTTTAATGGTAAGAATTTTTTGAAACATTTTAGAAATTTTTTTTATTATTCTCTTTATTTTTAGATGTAAAAAGCAATCTAAAAGAAAGCAGTCAACAGAAACATTAAAAGCTCTTCTGAATCTTAAAAATAAAAAAATAAGTATTATATGAAATCCATGTTTTATTAAAATTAAAATTTTTTTAGATCTAGAACGACAAATTGGTATTTTTTTTGTGTCAAAAACATAAAAGTTCAATTTACCTTTTTAATCAAATAAAACCAAAAAGAAAAGAAGTATTTCAAAATTTTAAATAATTCTTTAAGAAGAAAATTTTGTTTGATTTAAGAATGGTTTACTTTAATGTAAAAATGAAAAAAAAATTTTTGCTTCAAATTTACAAAGGCAAATTAAATTCTTTAAAATATGAAAATCTATTAAGTTCGGATAATTTTTTGATAAGTGTTACGGGTACTTGATTATATAAAATATATATTGAAAAACAAGGCAAGTTTTCAAAAAGAAGAGGCATTCGAGAGTCAAAAAAAAATTCAAAAAAAAATTTTTTTAACCGCTATTTGTAGCTCTTTTGCAATATTTAAAAAAATTTTTTTGAATTTTTTTTGACTCTTTTATGCTCCCTTTTTTTGAAAACTTGCCACATAGTAAAATAAATATTAAAGATGTCGCTTTAAAATTATATAATTAATTTTATTATATTACGTAACTATATTAATTATTATTACTTAATTTTATTTACTTATTTATTTTGTTTTATAAATAAACTAACTTGGCGAATGTAAGAACAAGCTTCTAGACATAGTCAAGCAAACAAATTAGATCTTTGATTTAATTAAGTGTTACGAAGTAGTGGTGGTAACAAAAAGCTTCAGGACCTTGTGTTTATTTCTACTCACTCATTTCAATTCAGCATTTTAAGTGCTATTATTTTACGGAATAAATTTTTTAGTAAGTTTAAATTGCTACAATTTGAAACATTTAAGTTTGCATCGTTTTTTAAAGCATTTTTCAATTCGAAAATTTGTTTAATAGAAAATTTTTTTGAAAATAAATTCCAATACAATTAAATTTAGACACTCTTTTTTCGACCTACTTTTAAAGAGTTCTAGTTGGTTAGTTTGGAAGTCTCTCGTTGAAAAAATTGACATCAGCATCAAAAAGAAGATTCATGACACTTTAAAATATCAGCTAAATAGTGAACAAAGACATTAAAAAAAAAAAACAATAAACTTGTTCGACAGTTTGTATAATTTACCAAATATTATTTGAAAGCTCTTAATAAAAAGGATTGGTAATTTAAAAAAAAATAGCTTGCAAGTAATTTAAATTTTTTGAGCAAAAATTTTAATTTGCCACAAAAAATCACATTTTTTCTTATTAAAACTATTTTTATTTGAAAAAAAAATTCTAAAACATGAAAATTCAACTATTCTAATTTTTCATTTTTTAAATTAATAAAAAATAGCTCCATTAACAAAAGTGACTTCATTTTCATTTTGATTAAAACCATTTTGGTTATTTGTATTTCGATTGGGTTTTGGATAGACACAAACATTCGATGAACACAAAGTGTCTAATTTACTAAGCGACAACGAAAACGAGTCCTTAGTAAAGGCATCATCATGTGTGGCAAAAAAATTCGGTAATGACGAATTTAAATTCTTTTTTACAATTATAAAATTCTCGTCTTGTTCATTAAGATTATCTTTATTATCATAACTCAAATGCATTAAGCCTTCCATTGATCTAAACACATTTCTAGCATGTTTATCCAACATTTTCTGTATCGTACCTGAACCTATTTGATATTTTATTTTTTGTTTGATATAAAGCTTTTTCTCTCGTGTCTTTTTGCGCAAATTATAATTCATTTTTATATATTTCCATGAGTTTTTTTTAAATTTATTATTTTTGACTTTTTTTTCCATGTCTTTTTCATCCGGATCATATGCTTCATTTTTATACTCAACACAATTTTGTTCGACCAACTCAGCTTCTCGCTCATTTCGACAGCAAATACACTTCCATATTTTAGTACATATTAATATTAATAAAAAAAATATTAAACTTATTAAAACAACGGCAAAAATCAAGCCTAATTGTGTCACGGAATAAGTTATATTTTCACAATTAGACCCGGAAAAATACTGAATTAAAAGCTCATAATAAACAAGTCTATATTCTAAACACGTACACGTAGGCTCTTGTAAATAATTAAGGTGACATTGACCAAAATTTAAGCAAAAATTAGGAGTACAACTCAAATTTTCGGTACTAAATAAACTTGTTGGTGATGTTACAATTTGATTAGTCGTTTTTTGTGTCGTGCTAGTTGAAGTTATTTCTGATAAAGTGTTTAAAATAGTTGATTTAGGTGTAGTTACAGTACTAAAAGTGGTCAAAAGAGTAGTTTCTGTAGTTGGAGGAGTCTCTAAAATGGTAGTTTTTTTGAGAGTTGAAGAATTCGATATTTTTAAAGGAGTCTGAAAAGTAGTGGTTAATAAAAAAAGGGTAGGACTTGGAGTGAAGGAAGTGGTTTTTATTGGATAAATCGAATTATTATTGATTGAGGTCGTGGTGTTTAAAAAAGACGTTGATTCTACTGTTGTGTAAGTTGTATTGATGTAAGTTCTATTGATATTGGTTGTTGTGGATGGAAAGGTTGTAGTTGTGATAATAGTAGTAGTAGTAGGAATAGTTTTAGGGTTAGTGGAAGTAGTAAAAGTAGTAGTTGCGATTTTTTTCTTGGCACTTTCGACTAAATCCTTAAAAGGTGACAATTCGATTAATTGCTTTAGGACTTTGTCTTCTTTAGTTTGATTTGTAAAATTTAATTTTTCTAAATCGATAAATTTATTCCATAAAAGAAATGCTTCTTGGGTTAAATTAGTAGAAGGAGTGGTCTCCGTGGTTTTATTAAGCTTGGCAAAAGTGTCCAATATATCATTTAATTCGAATTCACTGCTATTTTTCAATAATTTAAATTCAATTTTAATTACAAATGAATTTAACTCAAGGATTTTTAATGAAAAAATTACAAAGAAAATTAGTATTTTCATTCTTGTTAATTTTTAGGTATGAAAATTTTAAGTTATTCAAATTTTTTTCGAAATTCCAATTAAAAGAAAAATTGATAAAATTTTTGTTTTTAATGAGAATTATGCAACAAAAGTTTTGATAATACTTCTAATTAAAAAAAATTTAAATTTTTTTTTTAGAATTTTCGTTCTTTTGAAAAGCTTTTTTTTTTAATTGAAGCATTTAATTCAATTTAAATGAAGAAAGTAGCGATTAAAGGCTATGTGAATTTCTGTAACAAAAATTTATTTTACAAAAATATAAACCGGTATAACTTTTTTTCTGAATTGAATAAATTTATTCTTTAAATTGTACCAAAATGTTTAGATTTTTCTCCAGCCTCTGCAAATTGTGAAATTTATCTACAAATACATGTCATTTAAAAGTATAATATTTTGTGTCTATTTTTGCAGTTATACCGGTTTATATTTTTGTAAAATAAATTTTTATAACAGAAATTCACATAGCCGAGAGAAATTTTTGATTAAAACTCCTGGGCGTTTTTTAGGCTTTTGAACTGTAAACGAATACGAAATATTGTCCAAAGCTAAAAAAATTTCCACTTAATCTGAATATATTCCCAATATTGAAGGCATGACCCTTCATAGTAAATATATTACCTTCAATATGGAAGGCATGGCCCTTTAAATATTAATTGATTAAAAATTCTTTTATTATTTTATGATTTGAATTTCGTTTTTATTTTAGTCAATCTAACTTTAAATTAATCAATAAATAATAAAAAGAAAATATGCCAACAAACAATTAATTTCTTCATTGAAAAAAAAAACAAACGGTTCTTTAAAAAAAAAGGAAAGTTTTTTTTTCTATTATTTTTTTATAATTGTCAATTATCTTTTTTTATTTTTTAAAGTTTTTTTTTTCTTTTTTCGTTAACCAATCAATTTTCAATATTTTGTAAATTTTTTTACTGTTATCCAATCATTCTGTTGGGTTTCCGAGCCAATCAGAATTTTTCAGTCAAAAACCGAACGGTCTTGTCTGGTTAATGAGCTCGTCGCTTCGTTCCTCGCAATAATTATTCTATCTTACATATTCATCGAATTTTCTCCAGCATTTTTCAGATCTAAACCATAATCGAAAAATCCTCTGCAAAAATTTAATTGATTTGTGAACAAAAATACATTAACATGCTTAAACATGCATATTACATGTTGATTTATCTGTGACATACAGTTTACAGTATAAATCTTGCATGTAACAGAAAAACAAAATCGACTGGGTTCCTATTACATTCTCAAGATTTTTTGAAAAAATTTCTTTTTTATTAAATAAGACTCCTAAGACTTTAAAGTCTTAAACTGGATCTCGATTAATTACATCAACTTTTACCGTTTTTTCCCTATTAATTCTGGCTACTGATATCTCTCTCCACTCATCAAATTTTTGAAAAAAAGTTCAATACATAGTTTATTCCTTAAGTAATCTACAATATCATCAGCATTTGCTGTTAATTTTATTTCCCTTTCTTCTAAACCGTATATTTTATAACCTTTTATATTTTTGTTGAGCTTTATCCTTAACATTAATTCTTCAATAGCAATTATTTAGAGCATCATTGATAGTGCACAACGATGTTTGATAATCATTAATAAGTTTATGCCGTATGAGTCTAAATCGGTTAGCAAGAATTTTTGTAAAAATTCTAAGTTCTAGATTTGTTAATGATATTGGTCTTAAATCATTTACTCCTTTAATTTCTTTGTTATTTTTAGGAATTTATTAAATTTTTGATTCCAACAAAAACGTTTTTGGTAATGTATCTTGATGAGAACGCGAGGCGATTATAGAGCTAGTAGTAAAAATGATTATTTCTAAAGCCGAAAAAGCCGTAGTAATTCAAAATATCAATGATTCTAAAAAAAGTGTCAGCCATATTAAGAAATTTTCGAAATTTTTAAAACCCCAAAAAGATCAAACAATTATTAGAGAAAAAAAGCTACATTAAAGGAGAAAGTTTAAAAGCAGAAGAAGGATTTATCCATATGGATCAAAAGCAGGAGTCATGGATGAAAAACCGAAAACCCACAAAGAAGACGTACAAATTAGACCTATTTACAAATTACCCCAGCCGTTGGCATTTAAATTTCTTCAAAGGTTGCAAAAAACCTTGAAGAATTTCTAAAGCCTCTTCTTCAGGAAAGAAGATTCATTTTAAAAGATACGTTCTATTTTATTAATAGGATCAAATCGATCACAACATCGATTGATAAATATAAAGGTAAGTTTTTGATATTGAATCATTATTCAGGCATCCGATAAACTCGACAAATTAAACTAGAATAATACAGTTTCTAAATAATTAGTTTCCGAATAAAAATAGACAATTAGTAAATATAGACAAATTTTTTTAATCAGCAATAAATTAGACATCGTTTCGACACGTTTAATTTCGCTGCGTTTTTATTCGACATGTATCGAAAGAAGAAATCATTTGACATATAAAGTTTTAAAAATTTTATCGATTTGATTGATTAATTAAGAAATATTCAAATTTAATCACTCAAATAAAATAACTTGTCGCCATTAAAGGTTAAAAATCAAAATTAAAAGTTAAAATTTTTAAAAAAAGCTAAACAAATTCGATTCAAATTTATTATTAATTTTAGATTCGAATAATGGTAAATTTGAAAAATATTTTGAAAAAAAAGTGGCTAATTTTTTAACTTTAAAATCTTAAAGCTTTTTAAACTTTGATGAAATTGGCATTTAAAATTTGACTATTTAAAAAAATATGTCTAAATTAAACATGTTCAATTTTTAGGTCGTCCAATTAAAATATTTTTTTTTTTATTTGGGTGAAACTTTTTTGTGTCAGGAGTAGGGACTTGAACCCTTACCCTTGAATCAACTAGGGTCGCTAATAAATTCAAAATCCCAGGTCCCCCATCTAACGACTCGAACCATTGGACCATCACCGACCTGTCCAATTAAAATAGTCATTCCAATCTAACTCTTTTTTATGTTTTTCGACAAGTCTGAAATTTTATTATTCTAGTTTAATTTGTCGAATTTAAGATTATTCGTTATTCACAAACATTCCGATTAACGAAACAATTGAGTTTATACCTGATCGTATTATCAAAAATGGAGTAAATTCTTTTCAAAATTTAAATAGAAAACAATTGGGAAAATTATTAAGGATATGCACTCAAGAATCACACTTTCAGTTTAATAGTAAATTCTAGTTGCCATGGGTTCACCCATCCGACGAATATCTTTATGATGGACTCCGAAGAAATATACATCAACAAATTGAGAGAGTTAGGTGCATTGAACTGATATCGATATTTTGACGATATTTAGCTTTTTAGATGCAATTGTTAAAAAAAGAGTAGGCAAATATGAAACTTCTGTGTATCGAAAAAGTCCATTTAGTAGTGTTTATCTGAACTAGACTAACTTAACAGCTAGGCGATACAATATTGGTCTAATAAAAAGGCTAACGAATTTGCAAAATATGTTAAACCAAAACTGATAGAGTTGTTGAAAAACTAAAATATATTAAGTTTGAATCAATATCCAAGTGAAATGGCTGAAAAAGTGATTGAAAACGAGTTGAAATAAAAGCTTTTCTTAAAAAATCGGTTTGTACCCAATTTTTTGATTGGTCAATTTTTTTTTCAACCAATCAAAAAATTGGGTACAAACCGAAAACTCCGGTTTAAGTGCACGCACGATATTGCAAGGGTTTACAGTATAATTTACAAGTTAATTTACTTAATTATTTAGATCTCGTCACTAATTATTGTTCCAACTCTTAAAACCTGGTTTTTGGTTATTTTACCGTAATGCCTTGCTATTTCAGGCGGCATTTAAACTCGAAATTTCGAATTTAAGCCTACGCAATAAACATGTAAAAACAATTTTTTTTGAAAAGTGATAAATACAGCATTTATTATCGAAATTTTGCAAATAAGCATGGCATTAAAATCCGAAAAAAAGTGAAAAAAAAAAAAAAATTTATTGAATTTTTTTATTAATTATTTTATTTACTTTTTAAATACATAATTAATTCGGCATTTAATCTGAAAGAATTTAACTTTAAATGACAAAAAAATTTAATAATTTTAAATCATTTTCGAGAATAAATGCCGCATTTATCACTTTTCAAAAATATTCAAAAATACAATGTAAATGCAGCAGCTAAAGTCGAAATTTCGGATTAAATTGCAATGCAACAAGCTGCAAGGCATTACAATAATTACAAGAAATAATTTAATATTCATTTTTTCAAGAAAGAAATTTGTTTCCATGAATCAAAAATTTTAATAAAATTTTGCCTACAAATTAAAAACGAACCGATTAGGATAAGGAAAATTAAAATATATTAATTTTTAGGTAATTTAATTTTCTTTTCCCTGAAATGAATTTAAAAATTTAAAAACATTCTGTAAAAGCTCTATTTGGTCATGAAGTTGGAATATTTTTGACAAAATTAACTTTACAATTTTATTTTTTAAGGGAAAATGCAATAAAAATATTTTTTATATATAAAAAAATAAAATGAATGAAAACTTTATGTTTCACATTCGAATTGAATTTTTTTTTTGACTAAATGATGTTCAATTTGACTAATCTTAATATTTAATATTTTTCGTTTTTACGAGATATCGATGTCAAGGTTATATCTTAAAATGTCAAGGTAAAGAAGAAAATAAAAATAAATAAAAATAATCAATCAATTAACTAATTAATAATCTGAACTATTTTTAATCGATAAATTTGAGTTGTACTTTTTTTTTAGGTAAATTAGTTAAGTTAACCACTTTAAACATCTAAAGCAATTGGTGACTAATTTAGTCAAAAGTATTTCTTTCCTTCTTTTAAAAATTTCTTTGATAAAATTTCTCCAAATATTTTATTTATCTATTAAAAAACTTCAACGATTCATAGGGTCATCTTATTTAAAATTCAAGTTAAAAAACTTAAGTAAAAAACTGTTTTAGTATCAAATACAAAACAATTTTTTTTAAAACAATTAACTTGAGAATTAATTTTTTCTCATTAATTTAACACTATGAAGAAGTTAAATACATATGTATTTCGATTTTAATTATTCAACTTTGTAAATTTTTTAGTGTGTGCGGTTGACATCCACTAGACCGCAAAAATGGACCCTGAGCGTCTTGATGACCGCAGGGTTAAAATTTTCTTTTTTAGACAAATTGTAAATTTCAAAAAAAATAATAACACGTAATTACCTGCACAATGAATTCTTTAAAAGCCAATACCCTTTTCTTTTAATTTCATTGGAAGTTTTTAAATGTAAAGAATTAAAGGATTGTTTTAAAAAAATTCATCGTGCAAGTAATTACGTATTTTTATTTATTTTTGAGCTTATAATTTTTTTTATAGGGTTACCTGATGGTCACCAACAACTTGGGCTTTCTTCTCACTGTTAGCAGTGACCACTGACACTAAATATTTTGAAAAAATAAATAATTTTAGTTTATTTATCTATTCATTTTATCTAATTGCGACAGAAAGCTGTGTAATAAAATAGCTGTTTATTTTGAAAGAATGACATTAAACCAATCCGAACAGCTTTAACTTTCTTTTTAGTCTTAATTTTCTCAGTAAAGGCTTAAAGATAAAAATGTTTTAGGTATAAAAAGAAAACAAAATAGTTTAATTTGAAATAAATTAATAAAATTTTAGTTTCTAATACAAAATTAATTGAAAAATTCTTCAAATTCAGATTTTTTTTCTTTTTCTTTTTCTCCTTTCTAAGAGAATTTTGATTTAAATTACGGGTTGAGGAGACTAAGAGCATTTAATTCGAACTTATTTTAAATAAAAAAATTTTGAATAATTAAATATACATCCTTCGCATCAAGAAAAATTAACGTAATTGCTCGATTTTTATGACATGTAATAATAGGAGGGTATTCGGTTTTTATGACAGAGTGTTATAACATTTAAAAGATGTTACTATTTTAAATAATGACATCCCATAAAAATCGAGCATTTACGTTAGATCAAAATATGAAAAACCAATTAACCAAGGGAGGAGCTAATAATTATATTGTATCTATCTAAGGATTTATCTAAAGATCAAATTGATGGGAATGCGAGTTAAAATAAATTTCTCATTTTTTGATAAAAAAAACCGGCAGCGAAGCAACGGGTCAAACTAGTAATTTTTAAATATTTATCAAGTTAAGTAAAGTATTTTTTTAAATACTTTACTTCCATTGTTCATTGTTAAAATTTAAATATTAAAAATTAACCCATGGTTTAAACTTAAAAATCAATTAAAAATGCTGCACTAATATTTAGGTAATTTAATTTTCTTTTCCCTGAAATGAATTTAAAAATTTAAAAACATTCTGTAAAAGCTCTATTTGGTCATGAAGTTGGAATATTTTTGACAAAATTAACTTTACAATTTTATTTTTTAAGGGAAAATGCAATAAAAATATTTTTTATATATAAAAAAATAAAATGAATGAAAACTTTATGTTTCACATTCGAATTGAATTTTTTTTTTGACTAAATGATGTTCAATTTGACTAATAATTTTTAAATATTTATCAAGTTAAGTAAAGTATTTTTTTAAATTGGAAAATAATTAAATTACAATCTTTATATCTAATTATTAATATTGGTAATCTAAATATCTAATATTGGTAATATTTTAAATAAAATATTTTAAAAATAACGTATATTCTGTCCGAATTTTTAGTGATCTAAATATGAATTTTTCACTTTATCTCTTCAAAAAATTGAAATTATAAACGAACTTATTAATTTTGGTACAGTGATTTTAGCTTTTAAGTATTTTTTTTATATTTAATTCTTTTCACAATTTCAAAATTTTTTGATGCATTATCTAATATTTCAATTATTTTCATATTGATGTGAAATTGTTAAGAAAAAGTGAATTGAAAGAAGTTTGCAAATAATTTTATTAATTTGAAATTAATATAATTAATGAAACTTTACTTCGAAAGTCTTTTATTTCAGTAAATATTCGCTAAAATGAAATTAAATGATTAAACAAAGTTTTTACTTTAAAGTTTACATTCCTTAACTCAACATAAAGGCTTTTTTCTTAAATTGACTTTTTTGAACGATTTCTTTAAGATTTAATTTACATCCTGATCATTGATATATTTCGAGAATTGAAACTCATTTTTGTTCAAATTAATTAATTAACATTAATAAAAATACATAAATATACTTCTGAATATTAAAAAAAATTCATTTTCGCAACATATGAATGACCAAGATAGTACATATTTCATCTTATTTTTAAAAAATTTTATAAGATTTTATTGTCTAAAATTCAAGAATATTGATGAAAAAAAATACATTTTTAAAATTATTTTTCAACTAATGAATTTAAGTGTCTTATCACATTGAACCTTTTTAAACGTTCATTAATATTTAAAATTAATCAGCATTCAAGAACGATATTGAATGTTTTTTAACCTTTTTGCATGTTCATGAAAATTCATGAGGTAAATATGATTTAAATGAAATCTATTTGTGTAAAATTCGATTGAGCAGGATTCAACTTTGAAAGGCTAAATTTTTTTTCAATAAAAATCAATTTTTTTAAAAATTATATATATAAACAAAGTTCAAATTTTTCATTTTTATCGCTAATAACTGCTATATTTTTAAACGAATCATTTATTTTTCAAACAGATCGATTTTTAAGTCAGAAATTATACATCGATTGAACTATATATATTTTTTACATTTGTTAAAAATTATCAAAAATTAAGTGGTTTAAAATACCAATATAAAAATAGAAATTCAAAACGTTATAACACCTTATAACCTTGCGCGAAGTCTTATGCAGTTAAACCCAAAATTGATTTTAAGTTTTATATCAAAATCTTTTAATTTAATGTCGTCGGTTTAATTAAAAATATATGTTGATGTCGCATCCATTACTAAGAACGAATATAAATTAAAAAAAAATTAATAAAAATTAAGGAATTAAAAAAATTAATTGTTAAATAATTTTTTAATTTATGTTCGTCCTTGGTATTAGATACGACATCAACATACACCTTTTAATTAAACCGGCGACATCAAATTAAAAGATTTTGATTTTAAAAGCGTTGCTTAAGACCAAAGAGAGTGGATAAATCCACGGGTTTCAATAAAAATCAATTTTTTTAAAAATTATATATATAAACAAAATTCAAATTTTTCATCTTTATCCCATTGCATTTGAGCTGGGTTTCAATTCTGTTGTATACCCATGGGTAATTAACCAAAGAACATCATTAAACCCAGGGATTTTATTCAAAATTAAAATAAAATATAAAAAAATTAAAATTAATTCAAACCAAATCTTCATTATAAACGCGGGGTCTAAAATTAAAATAAAATATATTTATAGGGTCTAGTTTAGGATATAATTGCGGTCCCTTAAAATAAGATACGGGCTAAATGAAGAGAAATTTGAATGTTACTTAAAGGAAAAACGAAAAAAATTATTTTGATAACAATCAAAACGGCTAATATTTTTTTGAATCTTATTGATAATTTTAATTTTTTAGTATTTTATATCAATTCTTGACAAGTTTTTTTTTTAATTAGATTTTTTTA
>NTPY01000727.1:274857-291255 GCA_002922825.1 Brachionus calyciflorus
TTCCAACTTCATGACCAAATAGAGCTTTTACAGAATGTTTTTAAATTTTTAAATTCATTTCAGGGAAAAGAAAATTAAATTACCTAAAAATTAATATATTTTAATTTTCCTTATCCTAATCGGTTCGTTTTTAATTTGTGGGCAAAGCATTTCATGTTAATCCGGTAAGGCTCTTTTCTAAAATTTACTTAATTTTTGTACCCGGGCTTAAATATGAGTTTTTAGTTTAAATAAATTAAAATTAATTAAAATTATTTATTTATTTTATTTTGTTTACTTTATTTTTAACCCCGTTCTTAAATTCAAAAACCAAATTTAGTGTTTTGTTAAATTCTATTTATTAGTGCAGCATTTTTAATTGATTTTTAAGTTTAAACCATGGGTTAATTTTTAATATTTAAATTTTAACAATGGACGTAAAACCGAAAACCAGTTTTTAAGACATGGAACAATAATTAGTGACGAGATAACATGGGATCGATGGTACGTGAGGCATGGTACAAAACCTGGGTTTTGAGTTTAAGTGCGTGCATCTCTTTGCAAGGGTATACGGTAGTATTGACCGAAAACTTTTGTTGTGAAAATTTTTTTTTTTTTAAATCCAGATTTTTTAGGAAAAGCTTTTATCAAATTTAATTTTAAAAAGTCTTATTTTTCTATTAAGATTTATTTCTTAAATTATATTGGTTACCTCAACTAAGTAATTTTAATTAAACTAAGTTGACAAAAAAAAATTTCTTATGGTCTACCTTAATTTACTCAAAACTTAGAAAACGTTTTTAAGGCCTAATTTTATTTGCTTTAATTATATAGATTAACAAATTTACTTCTACTTAATTAAAACGGTACAGTTAGCTTAATAAACAAAAAATTATATTGGTACAGGTACAAATCAATGTACATTGAGTAATACTTTTTTTATTTTAATTAAATAAGTAAGGTAAAATTTAAGAAAATTTTTTCCATTTCTTAAAAAGAAACTTATTAGGTATTAATTTTTAATTATTTTAATCCATTAAGAAACAAAAAATCCTTGCCACAACAATTCAACTAAAAATAATATATAAAGGTAAAAAATAATATAAAACATGGGTTCATAGAAAGATTTCCTAAAATTTCTATTAAAAAAAAATTTAAAATAATAATTTAGAATGTTCCGTCTGGTAATATTATTCTTAATCGATAGTGTTTATTCATTATCAGACCCAAGATGTCCATTTCAGTCATGTGATTCGATTTATACTGAATACAAGACATGTAGAATTACGTGTATAGATCACAATTTTCCTGATCGTGGCAACACAGTTACACAAATAGAAGAAATACACTTTAAGAATTTTAAAAATATTCCATCTTATGCATTCTCGGATCTCAAAATTCATAGAATGTACCTAGCATGCCAAAGTTTAGAACAAATTGATAAGAATACTTTCCAAAATATAACTTTTTTAGACTATCTTTATCTCAACGGCATCGCTAATCTTAGCCTTTTTTCAAATGGTCAATTAAGTCCTTTGAAAAAAATGACTTCTAGTTTAAACATTGAACGAAGTAATTTAAACAATGAGACATTATTTACATTTTTAGAAAGTATTCGATCTTGGTCAAGATTATACTCTCTTTCTTTAACTAATAATAACCTTTCCAATTTTCGATTTAATTTCACGCAAGGATTTTCGGGTTTAACTAAGCTTCAACTTTCAAATAATCAAATAGAGCATTTTAATATAGAGAGCTACAAGATAGCTTATTTATATCTTGATTCAAATAGAATTAAATCTTTAAGTTCGATAATGTTTGAACAAATTCCTAATTTGATTCATTTTGACTTAAGTAACAATCAAATTGAAAAATTTGAATTAAAATTCAAAATGAATTCACTTATGAATCTAGTTTTAACTGGTAATAGGATCAAAATTTTAGAAAATAGAACTTTTGAGTATGTTGCCAAATTAGAAGATTTATACTTGAGTAACAACTTGATTACACAAATAGAAAATGGTACCTTTTGTATTTTGGATAAATTGACTTATTTAGTTTTGTCGTCTAATTCGCTAAATTCTGTTAATTTGAATTGTTTGGAGACTATTTATTTTTTAGAATTACAAAATTCGAATTTAAGTGGTCTTGTAACTCAGGCCAGATTGGGAAATCCACAAAATCTATTCTATTTAGATTTAGGATATAATAAAATAGATTTTCTAGATCTAGACGAAATGAAAAATTTAAAATCCTTATTTCTAAATGGTAATTATTTAAAAAATTTAAGTAATAAGACTCTACAAGCTATTCCAAATGTAAGAACATTAAGTTTAAAACAGAATTTTTTAAGCGAAATTAAAACTCAAGACTTTGAGTCGAATAAGCATTTAACAGAATTAAATTTAGGTTATAATCAAATTGAAGAAGTTCAATTTCCTGAACTCGACAATTTAGGAATTTTAGATTTGTCGTTTAATAAGCTTAGCGAAGTGAAAAGATTTACCTTTAACAATCTTAAAATATTAAGAGAACTTTTTTTACACTCGAATTTAATAACTAAAATCGCAAGTAAATCTTTTGAAAAAAATACAAATTTAAAAGTTTTGTTATTAAATAATAATTCACTAACCACAATACCTGATATAAGCAAATTGAGTAATTTATCCAACCTTGACTTGAGGTCTAATCGAATTAGATCACTGTCTAATAATGCGTTCGAAAGAGCTCTTAACGAAGCTAATCAATCTAATTCAAGAATAAGTATAAATTTATTAGGAAATAATATAAGTATTTTTTCGTCGAAAACATTTTGCTCCAAATACACTTATTCATTAGGTTTCGAGGGCATTGAAATTTGGTTGGATTCAATAGACCAAATGAATATTTGTTTATTGAAACAAATTGTTTCGGACGATTCAAAAATATATTCGAATTCTAAAATTAATTGTACTTACAAAGCATTTGGAAAATATTTAAATATATCTTTAATAGAAAATTATCCAAATAGTACAGTTTGTCAGAATGATTCTATTGATTTTGAGGAGTGCTCGAAACTGTCTAATTTTAAATGTCCTAAAGAGGCGGACATAATTCGTCATACTACTTGGATAACAGGAGATCCACATGTTTATTCTTATAAAAATAAATATGAATTATGTACTTTGGGAAGTCAAGTAATATGTTTTCAATATAGAAATTACACTCTTTTGTGCACCGATGAACAAGTCGGTCAGAGTGCAACTGCCTTAACAGAATTAAAATTTATTTATACGAATGAGAATGGATCAAATATAACCTACACGGCTAATAAAACACATTTTCCAAAATATTTTGATAATTATAAACAAAAAATAGATGGAATTGGAAACGATAGTTTAGTCGAATTAATTAATTATTTTAATGATACGAAAATATTTTATATAAATGAGTCAAAGACACACATATTTATATCAAGATATGACGTTTATTATTCAGTAACTGTACGAGCGACTCATGAGACTTATTCGGAGAGTACTGGAGTCTTGTATGAGGGATGTGGATCTATTAAAAATGAGAGAGTTAAAAGAAATTCGTTGCCAAAGAATTTAATTGATACTTGTGAATCAGAGTGTGATAAGATCAATTTTACAATTGTGGATGAAAATATGCCTGAAGGTGTAATAAAAGAAGCTTGTAGTTTTGATTGTACAAATTGGGAAGCCGATAAAGCGATCAAAATGATAAACAATTCAGTAAGTTTAATGAAAGTTGTAAATCAAAGTGATAATGTTCGATATGGACTACCATTGCTCTTTGATTTAGAAACAACAACTAGAGATCCCAATAGTCTTAATTCTGTGTCAAAAATTTTAAAAAACAGTCTTTTTCAATTTAATTTTATGATTTTATTTATTTTTAATTTTATATCTAATTTTTAATTTATTAAATCTTTTTTAATTTACTTATTTTACTCGATTTAAAGGAAATACAGAGGTGATTTCATTCGAGGGTTTTAAAAATTCTGTTAATCGTTCAATATATTGGATTGATGGTCTACCAATTTTGTTGCGTTTGCGAACCTTTGATTGATAGTGAATAAATATTTGCTTGTTCTTCTAGATGGATTCTTAAAGAGTGACCAATAATTAGTCTCTATTATACTATTTTGTAAGGTTCTTCGTTTGTCAAATGTTCTTCGATTGTTTAATTCCATATGATTATATAAAGTGTTCTTACTAGATGATTTAAGGTATCTGAGTTCCTTTCAGTTAGAGTTCATGATTCAAATTCATAAAGGAGAACTGGTATACATGCCGAGTTGAAAATTCTCATTCTAAACTTTAGATCTATTTTAGAAGAGGTAAGGACGTGTTTAATGTTTTCAAATGCCGTCCACTTTAGGCCAATTCCCATCTCGATATCTTTCTCACTTGATCTAATGTAAGAACCTAGGTACTTGAAGTCTTCAACCATTGAGATTTAATGACCATCATGAATGAGAGCTAGGCTGTTTTCGATTTATAAAAACCATTTCTACTGTTTTCTCAGCATCTATTAAAATTTCCTGTTCCTCCTTCCATGGAGTTCTCTGCAAATCCAAATCTGATAATTTTCTTTCAATTCGGGTTGATGGACTTCTTAAATTTCTAGTACTTTCCTGCTGTTTTCCTTGATGAGTTAGATAGTATTCGCTTCATGATTACATTCGGTGTGTAGCTTTTGCTCTAAATGTAGACGTGTAAAGTAACTTTAAAAGTCTTTTGTTATTGTGATTGGCCATTTTATAAACTTTCGGTACAATTCGATTTTGTGGGGGAGTGAAAAACACGGCGTAACTACGCGTTGAAACGCCGTGTTAAACGTGTCCTCAAAGGAGTTTATTTTACGTGGCATTATTTCGCGTTAATTTTAAACAGCGCGTCGCAACGCACGGTTACGTGTAGATACGCCGTTTAATTACACTCATTCTACGGACACGCTAAACGTGTTGTTTAGTACGCGTCAAAAACGCAGTTCCTTTCCATAATTTTCTTAAAATAATTAAAAATAAAAGAAAACACAAAAAATAAAAAAGAAAATTTATTTTTATGTTTTAATTAAACCAAAAAAAGCTATTTAATTTGCTCATTTTTTTTAATTCCGTACATTAAATTTTATTTTTTACCACATTTAGTCATTTTGGTGCCACATTTATCACATGATTTCGAGTCTGTTTCTTGGGACTAACTTTCTACCGGTTCTATTCTTGAACTTTTTGGTAATTTTTTTTCTTTTGTCTCTTCATCAGATTGTATACCTTTAGGTCCAGAATCACAGCTTTTTGTTTCTTTTGGCTGATGCAACAATGCGCTCAATGAATTTTTCGGCCTTCCTTTCTTTTTATAAAAAAATTGTGGTTTGATAAATTAAGTCGAGTATCTTTAATACAATGGGAAAGAACTAGATTGGAATCAAACAATTGAAAAATAAGAGACCATGGTGTAAAAAATAAATTTACGAAAATATCCAGGTTTTGAATTGAAAAATAAAGATAAAAAAAGCACATTTTTTGTGTAAAATTTTATTGGCTTCAGAAGAAACATTTTATTAAAATTTTAATTGAAAAGCTCTGAAACTTAAGTCGAACTTTTCGGGTCGAACGCTCCACACTTAAATAATAATCGTTTTACATTCTTACCCTGTATTTTCATTCAAAACAATTTATACACCTTCAGCATTTCTATCGAATTAACGCCGAACTGTACCCGAACCGTAGTACGGTAATTTAAAAAAATGGATTTGAGTATTTTTGCGAAAATAATAATAAAAATAAAAAACAAATATTAAATTCGAGTAGAAGAGAAAAATTTGAATCGATTGGTATGTCGATCTTGAAAGCTCGTGAAATTTTGTTCAAGATAAATGGGGGGTCGGTTGGGGGTCAGGAGTTTTAATTTGTAAAATAACGTAATTTTTTCAAAAAATAATATAGTTATAAGAAAATTAACTAAATTTTCAGAAAGTTCAGAAAATTTAACTCTATATAGCAAATGAAAGATGATGATAGGACACTTTTTGGCTGAGATAAGTGGGGGCCAGGAATTTTTCGAAAATTGGGGGCCAGTGTTTTAAGGTTCACCAAACCATAAACCCTAGTATTTTTTTTCGGTGTTTTCGAAATCTTATTACTCCCCGTAATTATGTAAAATTTCGTCTTAAGCTATTCATTTTTAAAGAAGACACTTTTGACTATAATATTTATTAAAAATTTGATAAAGCAACATTATTTTTTCTTGAATAAATAAATTTTGAAAACTCAATTTCAAATTATTTTTGGAAAATTACGGTAAAAATTTGCTTTTTTCTCATTTTCTTTTTAAAATAGCAATCAATTTAACAAAACTTATAGTAAGTTTTATAGAGAATAAATTTATCTTCAATATGTAATTTTAGTATTCTAAATATGTTGTTACTTAAATGAGTTGAAGAGTTTTATTATATTATAGTAATTATATTTGATCAAAAAACTTCCTATTTTATTTATTCCCCTAGGGTTTATAAATTTAATTTAAGAAAATACCCATGGTGGCTAATGAACGGCACTACGGTATACTAGGTAGTAGAGTACTGGTCAAGAGATTACAATATCTTTTATATCTTACTTATCAAGAGTAATTTTCCATTTTAGAAATAATTGATAAAAAGTGGTATTTTAGTAAAACTTTTATTTAGAAAAAAAAAACTTAAATAAAATCTGAAGTTAAATTAAAACTCAAAAAAACAAAATGATAATAAAATTTCGGTGTTTATAAATAATTTGCCAGAACAAACAAAATTTAAGCTGTACATTTTTATTTTCGATATATGCTTCACATATTAAGCCTAGATTCACATTCATTCATAAAATATTCATTCTTAATTTCATTGACATTATATTGATAAAAATTAGCTGTGGATCCATTAGACGATATAGACGATGAAGATGAAGACATGGCTGATTTAATACCGGTAGGTGACATTTGAGCAACAATTGATTGTGGACATCCATTCTCAATTGGATATGAACTACTATAACCATTTATTGAATTACTAGTACTATTTTCATAATTATCATATTGATTATACATTGCATGATTATTCGAATTAGTATTATAGTAGTAATTCGAATTGTAATAATTACATTCTGGATAATTATAATAATTTGATGATGATTGATAAATAGGATATTGTGATTGGCCATTGTATAAACTCTCATTACAATTTGATTTTGGTGTTGAACAATTCGAATTGTTCTGAATTGTCGATGGTGAACTTGGACTTAGTTTACTTGGCGATGTAACTTGATTATTTAGGGTGTTTTTGAATTTGTCCATTAAGACTTGAGTCGAATTGGATGATACTGACGAGGCTGGTGATGATAATAGTGACGATGAAGTTGAACTTGATTTACTCATTTGAAATAATTGTTGTGAATTTGACGGAGCAAATTTGACTAAGTATTCAATGTACTCAATAGCTGCTTTCAAGGTTTCTACTTTGCTCATTTTTTTAATTGTAGACATTGCTCCATTCGCCGTAGCTGGTTTAGTATGTGGTAGAAATTTTTGCAATTGTGAAAAATAATCATTTATAGTCTTGACTCTACGACGTTCGCGTGCATTACGCTTTGAATTCGAAGGAGTCTTGGGAAAGTGTGAGCGTTTCTGAACAGGAGTTAATTCATAGGGCAAAGTGGGCTTTTTATCATCGTGAAAATCTAATTTTTTACGACAATAGGGCGCATCGATCGACGATGTGTTATTAGTCGAATTGACTAAAACATTAAGCTCACTTTTAATTTGATACGAAGTTTGCATTTTATTCGAATCAATTTTCAACAAAAACAACAACAAAAAACACACAAATACGAAAGTAAAATTTAAGAATTGTTTTTTTTTTCTGTATAAAAAAAAAAAGAAAAAATTGAAATATTTTGTAGAGTATTTATTTTGATTTTTCAGCGGATTTCTAAAACCAATGAAAAAAATTCTTGAAAAAATCCAACCCACTCATGAAAAAAAAACAAATGAAAAAAAATTTTCATTGGTTATTAATTTTTTTTTGTTTTTTTTTTTGTTGAGGAGGGAAATTAATGATTATTTGAAAAATAAAATAAAAAGAATTAATCAGGTATCGATTAAATTTCCTTTAAGAAAAAAAATTAATAGATAAAGCTAAAGAATAAAAAATAATTAGATAATTTTTAAAAAAGCCGATTTTTATTGATAAGACTTATTGACGTGTGCTTAATTAGTATCTTAATTAGATCCCTTGAAATTGTTTTATTTTTTTTCTTCAAATTTTGATCTTATGTGTAAAATTGAATGAATTCACGTTTTTTTTTTTCGGTTTCAGATCGATACAGGGATACCTAGGGACTTAATTTCTTCTTGATTTTATAATCGACTTTTTTTTTTTATTTCTAAAAATTCAAAATCTTGAAAAAAGTCATCTGCTTAATTTTTTCAACTCATTTAAAGAAATAAATTTTGATCGACCTTTTCTTGACTTAATATTAATGATACTTCTGTAACAAAAATTTTTTGAATTTTTTGCAATACATTTAATCTGGAAAAGATAAAATCTTGTTTTTTGTTTTAAAAGAAATTTATTGGTTACAATTGAAATCAATTTTTTTTACTAAGATTAAAATACAAACGAATTGATTCAAGTATTTATATGAAAGATTACCACGGGTTTTAAAAAGTTATCAACTTCCTTAATTATCCAAATCTAAATTTTATGTAAGAGGACTATTTGAAGTTATCAAATAATTATCTAATTTTTTATTTTAATATTTAATTGTACTCTCTTTTACTGACCTTATACTCTAAACAAAACACACTCAACAGTACTAGAGTCTTATGTTTCTAGCCTTGTTTTAAATTATGCCTATTTCTAACTCCCAAACAAAAAAAAAATTGTAAACCAACTCCGGAATAATTGAAATTTTGAATTTTGTATGGTTTTTTTTTTCTACAAATTATTCCAGAAATCAACTCTTAATAAAAATCTTATGCAGGACTTGACAAGAACTTAATCAAGGTTGTGATATGATCTTTATACGATTAATTGAGAATTAAGATTCTCAAGACTCATTTGAATTTTCTTATAGATTGTTTTTTTTTAAAGGCGTTTAGGATCTTGCCGTAAAACCTTGCTTACAAGCGACTAAAAATCGCTCTTTGGAAGGATGAAATCATACTAAAGAAAAATTAATTTGGTCTTTTGATTTGACTTATCCGATAGACATAAGTGTGATCTATTTAGTTTTAACTAAAAATTAAACTTTTTCTGCTTTCCCTTTTTCTAAAAAAAAAAGGGGTTTTGTGGGACGCTTGTAATTAAGATAATAATTTACAAAGAATAAGTAAGATCTTAACTAACTTTCTTACAAAATATGTCATCTGATCTTTATGGAACCTAAAGTTCAAAAAAAAAAATTCGGATGAGAAATTTTAAGAAGGCGCTATGAATTTTAATTTTTTAATAATCTTATCAAGATCTTGTCGAATCTTACATAAGATTTTTTTATAAGGAATTTGTTTCTTAGCAGATTTAAAAATTCTTTAACAATTTTAATTATTTTGAGAGATAAAATTATGGAAAAAAAAAAACTTTGGAATAATTTTTCCGTTCTCAAATATAAACGTTCTGAGTAATGATTTTTATTTACTTGGATCTTAGGTTGTTTGGGCCAATAAAAAATTGACTTTTATTTTTACTGACTTAATGCCTAAAAAGATTTTATATAATAATCAAAAATTGGACCATTCAAAAATATTAAAATTTTAGTACATTTTTTGAATAATTCTCTTTTAAAATGATTTTTATTCGAATCAAAGCAAATCGATTAAAAATTGTATTCAAATGAGATTAGTAAAAAGTAGGCAACATGAACAAGAATAAAAAAAAATGGTGTCTTTTTCCAAGAACAAGTCTAAATCAATTTGCTAAAGTATAGCTTAACCATTTGAAAAACTAACCCTTAAGGCAAAACAACTTAAACAAGATAATTTTAATCTTTTTTATTTAACAAAAAAAAAGAGGTGCAATTAAAAACTAAGCTGAAAGATCAAGCCGAATAAATCAAAAAAGAAAAAAAAAACTCTTTCAGAAAATAAAAATGCCTTAAAGGAATTTTCATCATTTCAAAGCAAAAAAGCCAAAGAAATATAGAAATTCTCTGTAAATATTGAGATAGGAATTGATAAGTCGGAATTATTTTGTTGGAACAAAAACAAAATAAGAAAAAAATAAAAATTCTTCTTTTTATTTATTTTGTGTGTAAATAAACTACACATAAAAAAAGAGTTTGTTTTTTTCTTATTTTTTTAATTTGGAACTTTGTCTTATTTGCATTTAATTTTCTTCTCATTTTAGTTTTTTTTTGTTGCTAGTAATTTTCTTATGAGTTTTCAAGATCAATGAATATTGAAGCGACATTTTTTTTTTATTCTTTGCATAAATTGCAAATCGTGTTGTTTGTCGAATCGATTATCAGCAATAAATCGAACATTTAAAAGCAACCGGTCACAATAAACAAATAAAAACACACTTTTCTTCATTCCATTTAAAATAATTTTTTTCTAAGACTCATTTACTAGAACTAGAAGAATGTGCTTTTTATTAATTTATCGGCTTCTTTCTTTTTGATATAAGCTCAAGAGATTTGAGAGATTGGATAAGAAATCTTGTATCCAATATATAAATACGCTAAGTAGTTTATTAAATAAGCTTTTTTTTAAAAGAAGAAAAACAGGTAAATTGAAAATAACTTGAAATTAATATATATCATGACTCGAGGGGTCATTGAATCTTTAGAGGATATTTTACCGCTTATGAAAATAAAAAAAAAACTTTTACTCATAATCTTATTGGCACGTGAATTGATTTAAAGACTTTTAAACAAAAAAGTTTCAAGAACCAATACTTTTTTCAAAAAAATTTTATTTGAAACAAAATTAAGTTTATTTTAAATTTTGTTGTCAATAATTTTTAACTAATACTCAAGTGATATCTTAATGGATCAAAATATCACTGTTCATTTATTAGTTAAAAATGACCCCTCTACATAAAGCATTGGTCTAATTTCTGGTAACTTGTTTAAATTAAATTAAATGTGAATAAGAACTTTATTTTTTCACAAAATAGAAAAAAATAAAATTGACTTTAGATTGTTAACGCTGCTTAAAACAGTGATTCGTATCATATTGAGCGAAATTAATAGAACAGAGGAAAATTTAATAAGATTGAAATATTTTTTTTATTATTTTGCTTAAAAAAGATAAACACATGTTTGATTGACCAATCAAAAAAATGTTGCATTTTATAAAAAAAATTTCTATTTCACTCAATGTGTAAAAATTTAATTTTTAAATGCGAGGGACGAGAATTTTTCAATTACCATACACTCTTGTCTTTTACTCTTATAGAAAGATATTGAATTACCAAATCTTTTTCCAGGTAATTGAAAAATTCTCGTTCCTCGCATTTAAAAATTAAATTTTTACATATTGAGTGAAAGAGGAAATTTTTTTCTAAAATGCAACATTTTTAGTAGGTAGTTAAAAGGTATTTAAACATTGTAAATATTTTATGTCAAAAAAAGTAAAAATAACACGATACTGTTCGCCGTATCCGTGACATACCAGAACCCAACAAAAAACAATTTTTTTTTCAAATTTTTTTGAGTTTTGAAAAGTTGAAAAAAATTTTTTTTTATTGGGTACGAGTAAGGTAAGGTAAAGGTACGATGTTAATTACAGATATTTGCAATATGTTCTTGAAAGACAAAAGAAATATATGCAAAAAAATTTTTAAATTAAAATTGAGCTCTCGGCTTTTAAGGATTTTTTTGTTACAGAAATTGTTGTCTGTATAAAAAGACTTAAATTAAAAAAATTGAACCTTTTAATATCAGCCAGATTTTTTAAAATTTAAGCTAAAATCTTGGGAAAAAAACTTGATCTATTTAAGATTTTATAATAAAAAAATAATTAGTAAATTAGAAGATTTCGACGATAAATTCAAATTTACTTTTTATTTGAAAACAAAAAAGCTCAATAGTAAAAAACAAGTGACTTTAGGGTCTTAATTTACTTATCTGATTTTAAAATTAAATAATTGTCCGATAAATTAAATAAACAAAAAAAAATAGCCTTAAGTAAACACTAGAAATTAACAACAACAACAACAAAAAAAAGAGCATTTGGTCTCTATTGTTAGAGTACGTAATGTCTATTTAGAAATCAATTAAAAGAAAACATTGAACCTGTTTTTTAATACTTTAAAAAAATATTAAAAAAATTTTGAATTTTTGAATACCTTAGATTTTAATATATTTACAAACACAGGCCACACTTCGACGAGTTCCGTATAAATGTGATAAATAGTTATTTTATTACATTTTTGTTTGGGCAATAAAATAAAGAAAAAAAATTTTTTTTTTTATTTTCAACTTCCTATTTCTTCTTTTTGTTGCAGTGGACATCTGCCTGAGATATATATTTATTAATTAGACTCTACTAGTAGTTGTAGTTACATTAGTACAGTAGTCTAATAAATAAATTAGTCTCTTTACTTTTAGTCACAAATCTCAAATATCAATTTCACCTGCTTAATTTCTTTCGTATGTACAACAAGAAAAAATAAAGTTAATGATTTTTGTTTCGAAAAACGAAAAATTGTGTATTGATACGTGAAATGTATATTTTTTTAAATAAAGTATAGTTTATTAAACCTGTCCATGCTAATGGTAATTAACTTAAATATTGAAACTTGAACTATTTTTTTTTTTTGATGATAAATGTGACTTTATTTTTTTTTTGTTTCTGTTAACTCTGAAAATACTTATTTGGTGTTTAGTTGGCTGATATTTTTATTCCATTTAGTGAAAAGTAAATTTTTGATTTTCGTGAGCTGATAATTTGAGATTGATGACAAATATCGAATTTTTTGTGATTAGAAATAATATCTTTTTTTTCTTGTTTTCATTATTTTGATTCGTCCAATCTCTGTTCGATGTTACACTTAAACTTTCCAAACAATTTTTGTAATCTTTTCGAGAGATTTACATTTAATTTTTGCTGAATAAAAAAAAAATTAGAAAAAAATAAAGCAAATTAAGCGTAACTCTTGGGTTCACATCAATTCAAAAATTTTAAGTTTAATAAACTCCTTTTGGCTGTAAGTTTAAGTTATCCTAAAAAATATATTTTCCAGAAAAAAGTAACTAAATGCGATGTGCTATACATTTATAGGAGGTTGCCGGATCTCAATAAAAAATCGGCCTCTTGTGACGCTTTGATTCCAGAGCTTAGATTCTTTACTAGGATGATTATCTGACCCTGAAAAAAAAAAATATATTTTCACTTTCAAATACACGTTCAAATTTTGATTCGCTTTAAATGTTTAAAATAAAAATTTCAAAGAAATTTTTTTTGAAAAAATTTTACTTTTAATTTTAAATTATTTCAAGTTCAAAATAATTCTAATAGAAATTAACCGCCGAATCTACACCTAAACTTTGTGTGTACGTGTAGGGTGTAGCCTACGCCTACACCATACGGGTGTTTTAGGAGTAAAAAAATGGTCTAATAAAAATATAACACTTGGATAATACACCAAAAATTTTGGGATCTCTTCTAAAATGATTATTTGACTTTTAATACACTTATATTTATGAGTAAGAAATTGGTATATTATTGATTACATCATGTTTTTACATAATTTTTTTTTGCTTTTTTGACGTAGGTGTAGCCTACACTTTCACCCTACATCTACTCAAAAAATTTTAGTGTAGATGCTGCTGAAAATTTGTTGGTCTCTTTAGAAGAAGTTACATTTATTTCATATTCAAGAATATGTTAAGAGAGATACAGAAATTTGAAACAATTCACATGATTTGAAGGCTTTAATTTCCGTATAATTCGCCGTAATAAACAAGTATCTAAAGCTTATTAAAATGACTCTCGCGCTCAAAAAAAAAAGAACTCTAGTTTATAAAGAGGATTTTTTTTTAACTTTCATTGGTTTGTGAAATAAGTGAATTATTTTTTTTTTTTTATAATTTTGTTTTCAAGCATAAAGTACTAAAATAAAATATTCAAAAATTTTACTCAAAAAATTAAAAAAATAATAAGAAGAATATTTATTGACGTCTTTTCCGCTTGGATCTAGCACTTCTAGTTAGAACTCGATCGGAAAAATCATCCGAATAATCACCATCTTCATCAATGTCATGATCTTCATCTTCATAAGGATTCAAATGACTTTTAAAATCACTATTCAAACGAAATACAAAGTTAATAATTGAATTTTTACGTCGTTTAAAAAATTTCCAAATATTCAAGCCATAAATAGATTTAATAAGAAATATTATTAAATTGAATAGGCCAATTAAAGCGAAGAATGCAATAAGCAATGGAATCATTTACAATCAAGTACAGCTATCTCTTATTATTATTTTTTTCTCTCTCTCTTCTTCAATCTTTCAAAAACCTAATCATTTATGAAAATTTAAAAAAAAAAAAATTAAAATTTTCACTGTCATAGAGATTCAATTTCCCTTTTCTTAATTGATTACAATTGAATTTTTTGATAGAATAAAATTAATTTAAAATGTTTTTTTTTTTTTCAATTGTTTAAGTTTAATGAAACGTCAAGTAAAAGTAAATCACTCTAGCATTCTACTAAACGTGTTTACCTATGAAAACAACAGAAGTCTAAATAGAAAAAAAAAAAAAAGTGTGGATAAAATAAAAACTCTTGAAAACTTAAACAATTTCAATTAAATACTTATTTGATAAATCACTTGAGATTTGATATTATTTGTTCTATATGAAATAATGAATGAAACAAATAAAAATAATGTCCTTGAGCTTCTTTTATTGAATGAACTAATTAACTCCCTAAATACTCTTATATAGATAGATATCTAATTTTAAATTATTAAAAAAAATTAAATTGAAAATTTATTAGAAAAAATAAAAACAAATTGCTTAAATAAATTGATGATCTGTAATACTCAAGGCTTTCTGATGGGATACTATGTCAAATTTAGTAATGTCTACTAGAAATAGAGAACGTTTTACAGCACAGATAATGAAGAAATGGGGAACCGAATTCGTAACGAACCGTACCGTACTCCGTACTGTAAAGCCAACTGAACTTAGGACCAAGATAAAAAACCAACTGTCGAAAAAAATCGATGAAAAAATATATAAATTAAAAATAAAAGGATTTAAATTTTGAAAAGTTTTTTTTTTCCAGAGAAAATTCCAACTTTAAATTTTAGCTGAAAATTTTTAACAATATTTTTTGTTTTTTTGAAAAAATATTTTAAGATAAAAATTTTAGTTTTTTTTAAAAATTTAAAATTTGTTTTTTCTATGGAAAAAAAAATAAAAATTTAAATCCGAAAAATTTTTTCGAAAAACAAAAAATTTTTTTGTAGACAACTAAAAAAATAGAACAGAAATCTCACCTTGTTGGTTTGATTTTTTTTATCTTGGTCCTAATTTCAGTTCTCTTTACGGTACGATGAAAATTTCTGAAATTAAAACTTTGCTAAAAATATGATACACCCGAGTTGTGTTCGAGTCACAAGTCTTGACAAGACTTAGACTTGAAATTTTTTTTAAATGATGTAAAACATTGCTAATAAGCGACTAAAAATCGCTCTTTTGAAGCGTGAAATCATACTAAAGGAAAAAAAAATTAGTCTTTTGATTTGACTTTTCCGATAGACTTTAGTTTGGTCTATTTAGTTATAACAAAATTAAATTTTTTCTGCTTTCCATTCTTCTCAAAAAAGGGAATTTTAGGCGGGCCCTTATAAACAAGGTAATACGGTATCATATTTCTACCAATTGATAGTGAACCGATATTTTATGTCAAAAAGATGATTCAAATGAACACACTTTTTCGTAAAATATCGGTATTCATGGGAATTTAAGTAAAATGTTGAAAATAATTTTAAGACCGAAACACGATTAATTTTTTTTTTTTAGAATTTTGCTTATTTCTAATAAGTTTTTTTTTCTTCAGGAACATAAAAAGATTTATTTTCCTAATGAGAAAAAAAATTTTTTTTTCCATTCAAATTACACTTATTGAAATTAACGACCAATCAATAAAATTAAAATCTTTGAAAAAATAAGTCGTAATTTAAAGCTTCTGTTTTATCACTAAAGTAAAAATGTTCCCCGTTCACCGTGAAGTATCGGAAATGTTAAACTTTAGTTTCTAACTCTATCAATCAAAATATCTCAAAAGGAATGAATAAGGTCTATATAAGATAGCTTAATATATTTAACAACCTGAACTCAAAATCAAAATACGAAAAAAAAATCAATGATAATTATGGCTCCCTTTAAAACATACACCCCTAATTTTTTTAAAAACATACACTCGGGT
>NTPY01000727.1:291427-305563 GCA_002922825.1 Brachionus calyciflorus
TAAAAAAAAGTAAAAATTTTTAAAATTTTCAAAATATTCAAGAAAAAAAAATGACTTTATATTTATTAATTTATTATTAAACATCATTAATATTGTATGTAGGCTCATTTGTTGTTTGATTACCATTGCCATATGTAGGCCCACCAGTACTACTATAAAATGATAGCTTCGATTGACGATGAGCATTTTGTATGTTATTACTAACTTGATGCAAAAATATGTCATTCACTTTGACTCTTGGCTTTTGTTTTATTTGATTGCCTTTGCCTTGACTTAGCGCATGCCATCTACGTCTAAATACAACGTCTAGTGACTTATTATACGAGCCTTTTTGTCTATATTTTGATTGTAAATAATTGCTGTTGTATGTTTGCATTGAGCTCGCTCCAACTGGACCATAAACTGAAGCAGCTGCATCACCATCACCATATACTTTCGAGCCCATTGATGTCAAATCTAAAAAAAAAAAATTTCCAAAATTTTTTAAATTTTTTTTTAAAGCTTAGTTTAAAACATACCTGGTTGATTATTATAAGGATATTGACTATTATAATTATGAGATTGATTATAAATCATAGAAGTAGCTGCGCCAATAGCATTTGGATTATAAATATTATCCTGATAGTTATAATTTTGCTCTGGATTAGCATTATACTCATCGGCATCATAATCAGGCACAGGTAGATCTTCCTCTTCAAAACCTTTAATCTGTTGCAACACTTTGACTGTTTGTACCACATCCTCCACTTCCATTTGGTTTATATTAAATTTACGAGCGCATACTTTTAGATCAGTCGATGCCAATAAATGTAAAACAGTACCGTAACGATGCCACAACATAGACACAAATTGAATTAATAAAATAGTGGCGAAAAATATAAGAAAACCAAAACCCAAAGGCTCGAATCTCAAAGGCTCATAATTCAATCTTGGTATTGGTATATAAATATAGTCTCTAACTTTAGTTTGTACCAATTGTAAATGAAATATAATAACCATCCATAAAGCATTGATCATAAAAAAAGCAAAACAAGCGTTATTTCTCAGTGCTTTTAGATCTCGAGCAACTTTGGCCTCATAATTTTTATCAGCCACTAAAGGATACAAATATCTCTCGATTAATTTAAGAAAAAAATCTGTTTCTTTTTGATCTAAAAAATCCAATGGACAATTATCTAAATAGGGCATTTCTAACCACGCTGGATTTACTAATTCATCGCGCTTAATTGGCACGAATTCTTTGTCATAATAATTCGATATACAACTTTGTGTACCATTAGTTCGCTTTCTCAAATTTTCACTTAATTTTGATAGATTTCTATTTTGATAATTTTGTGCACTACGATTATTTCTCTCTTCCATTTCTTCTTGATTTATAAAGCCCAAATCGACACCATCGACTTCCTCTTCATTTTTAATTTTCTCTATTCTTTCCAAAGTCGTCAATATTTGCTTCAAAATGACATTATTCGTGTCATTGGTCTCAATACCCAACCAGTCTCTAAGGAAACTTTTCAAACTCTTACTATACTTGGACGGGTTTATGATATTTATCGTAAATTGACCGAAAAAGCTTTGTTGCTTTTTCTTTTTAGCAGCTTCTTTCTTGGCTTCCAATTTGGCCTTTTCCTCTTCTTCTTTAGTCATATTTTTTTTCACCTTCTTTTTCTTTTCGACTTCTCTCGTACCCCATGAGACAATATTCAAATTACACAATGAATAAATTAAAAGTAGTAAATAACCAGATGGAATTGTTAAGAAATACAAAGCACCTGGTACAATGCACCAAAATTCTTGAGGGTGAGTTACAGAAGCAATGATGAAAATAGCGAATAACATAATTAAGAAAATAGCATTTGGTGATGTCCATGAATCCTCAGCTATTTGAATAGTGGTACCAACAATGACAGCCATCATAATTACAGCATAAATAGCACTCATGAAAGCAGCTACACGAATTTGAAAATCAGTTGTACTTATATAACACAAGAGTAAATAGAGCATGGCTGGTACAATGGCTAACAAAAACGAATCCCATAAACTAGTGCCCAAACAAGCGTTAAAAGCACCACAGATCATAAGTAAGACAGTAGCAGGGCCTAGAACAGTTGAAACCATAAGTAATAATTGATAAATGATGTACAAGTAGGAGATGCTTTCGTTAACTTGAACAATGTGTTTATAATCAGCTAAAAAGTCGAGAATATTGGCAATAGTCGAAGGTACCCATCTACGACGTTGGTTATAAAATTCATGAAAGGATTCAGGCGCGTATGTTAAGGCATCTGAAGCGGCACAATATTCAACACGATAACCTTCTTGTAAAAGCAAAGTACATAACCAACGGTCTTCACCTTGATCGAATTGGACATAATGACGAGCTTCGGATGATTTTGTTTGATAAGTACGGAGGACATGATCGTCAACTACAGACGAACCACGAAAGAGTGAAAAACAACCTGGAGAGCACATAACACAACCTAAAATATGTTCAGCTGCCTTTTGAAGCCAATGACCAATAGCATATTCGAATTTTTGATACCATACCATAGGACCTGAACCGATTGGATGAATACGACCACAAGCAGCACCGACTTTTTTATTCTTTTTCATACGATCAATTAGAAGTCTAACAGCCTCTGGTCTAAAGTCGACATCACCGTCCAAAGCTAATAAAAATATATTCTCGGCTTTAATACGATCCAAATCGTCCATATTATTCAACAAATTACCAAAACCTTTAAAACACTTCGACTTCGATTTATTATTACGTTTTTTATTGTACTTTTTCTTGTAGAGTTTTTCCATTTTGTCCAAATCACCAAATATCTTCCAACCGATTAAGTAATAAATGTACATTACTTGAGACCAGCGTTTTTTGTGACGAATTTTAATTTTATCTTTAAGATGAGCTATGAGTAAATTACCACCAGGTAGGACCCATGTTAATCGTCCACCATATGGTGTTGGTTGTTTGACAGGTGGTGGAATTTTCATTGGAACTTCATGTACAGACGTAGCTGCTTGATCCATAACTGAGACTAAAATTTCTACAAATTGATTCGGTACCATTTCACCATTTTCATTCTCTTCCATAGCATCATCAAAAAAGATATGACCTTCATATTCATAATAATCCGGATCTTTTATACCAAAGTACTCTTGTGCTTTTCGTCTAGCCGATTGATCAATGTCTATTCTCATTGTTGACTTTAACAATTGTAACATTTCAGTTTCACTTTCATGCCACATTGTCGCACAACTATAAATAGTTATATTTACATCTTTTTTAATTTTATTTTCCATGTCACTATCGATTGATTCATTTGGTGATCCAGTATCGTCTTGTTTGTTATCGAGTACTGAATAAGTATCACTGCGTTCATAGCGTCTTCTATTCATCATTAAAGATTGTTCTGTCAGAATACCACAATAGCCTGGTAAGACAAAGAGACGGTCAGTGAAAGCTAGTCTTTGACCCTTGCCGAACCATACATGACCACCGATCCATAATTGTGAGAGCCACCAAAAACCTAAACCACATATGACTTGCCATTTAAATGAGCCTGTTTGATAGCCTTCATGACATGTCCAATAGACAAAATCAGGTTTGAAAACAGCCGATTCAGGAAACCATTTACACAAAATTAATGCTACTGATAAAGTAACTGGTGTGACTAGAGTTAAAGGTAAAGCAAAACCAAGTCGTTGCATACATAATTTACAAGCAAGTCTTCCAGTGTAGTAACACAAAGCCGAACAGAATACTTGAAGAATCATTGGGACTAAATATGTGATCCAACGATCTCTATAAGTTGGGTCTTTATACTCGGGTTCAGGTGATGAAGTAGTCATTTGAGGCACAAACATTTGAGCTGCAGTAAATGCTAACAGATCACTTGAATTAAAATCAGCATCACGTTTTCTCAGCGGAATAGGCGGAGGTGGTGGCATTGCTCCAAAACCAGGCATTCCATTCATATCCAGCATGCCTCCTTGGTATTTAAAACGATTCTCCGGTGGGTCCTCTGGTGTCGCAAATATTTTACTAGTGTTAAATATTCCAGGATGAAATATATAAGCAAAAATGAGAGTAACTGCTATTTTCCATAAACTAGTCATCATTGTAGTCTTAATTCTAGTCGCAGTTATATTATCTTTAAGAAGTTTTATGTTGACAAATTTATAAGTACCACATTTGATGTCTCTATCGACAAAATTTTCCCACCAGACTAATGAGACTAACATCAATGCGATCGGTAGTTCCCATTCGATTTGAAATGAAGATAAAATGTCCTGGAGGATTAGATTGGTCGATGAGTTTTTGGAAGTTGGAGCTATGACTGTGGTCGTGTCAAAATTAGAATCGAATAAATCATCGGCTTGACGTTTGACAAGACTTACAGTCGAGTTAAATAAATAACCACTAATGCTTCTTTTAAGTCTATCTGAATCATCAAAAAGACTTTCTGTAGTCTCTGTCTCAACAGTTACTCCACCAGTGTCAATGTGACTATGTGGTTCACTTTTGAAAATGTATTTTGATGCGAATACTATGCCGAATACAGTACATTGCATAACAACTGCACAAAAATCCATAAAGAAAATTATGAGTTTACGAGCAGCGTTTACATGATTTTTGCTTAGAAGAAATTTTAGAACACCAGGTACTGTACATACAGCATTCATCATTAGAATCGCACGGGCCACATCCAGTTTTGGCAAGACTCGAAAAACGAATATACAAATGCCAAAACTATGCGCTGTTTCGATAATTAATACCAAAATTATGATTTTAAGTGTTGGCCATGGTTTATTACCGAATAAAGCTTTGAAAATACTATCGAAAAATGTGAATAAATACGGAGCACATATAGTCACTATTAACATCCATACCCAACGCTCTTTATAAGGATTTTGAGCACTCTTTTTAAAAGAATAAAAAATTAGGTTCTAATCTCAAAAACAAGAAAAAATGAAAGAGCTTTTATAAAAAGGGTAGTATACCCTGGTAATTTTTTTCAGCATCTATTACTGTATGATTTTATTTACTGTAAGCATTTTAAAATAATATTTAACAGCTCTTTATAGAATAAGATTTTTAGACTTACTGTTTCTACGTGACCGACAGCATTAGTCATTAGTAAAAATGTACCTTTACCAATAATTGCTGTCAATAGTACTACAACGCCTAAAACAATATAAGTACACACTTTGAGTATTTGTAGTGATAAGTGAAAAAAGTGAACACGTTGCTCATAAGTTTCTTCTGTGTCTACACACCGAGCTGTGTCCCAAACCTCATACAATTTCCTAAAATTCAAAATTTTTTTTAAATTATAAAAAAAAAATTTTTGTTAGATTTTTTTTTTACTTGAAATTTTCTTCTTTATTTTCTTCATTTAAAGCTTTCATTTTTTCGTCATGACCAGGTCCACTAACATGACCGCTTACTTGCGAAAAATTCGATATACTCGTATCATCAAATTCTTGTTTAACTTTTTGAAAATCAGCTTGTTCTTTTTTGAACAAAAATTGATTCCGTTGAGCAATCATTAACTTTCTCAAAATGCTTCTTTTATGTCCGTAATTAAGTTTAAGATTGACCATTTCGGTTCCTTGTTGCTGTTGTTGTTGTTGTTGTTGTTGTTGATTTTCATCAAAATTAAATGGAGTTGATTGACGATTTTTTTGTCCTAGATCTTGGGCTAACATAGCTATATCATCATCTGTTAGAAAACCAGCTGTTGATTTGTATTCATGAACTTCTGAATAATCCAATTTTTCAACCTCTGATTCCAATTCTTCCCATTTATCATCCGATATTAGATTTAGCTTTTTAATTAGTTTTAACATTTCATCATACTCTTCCTTGTCCACATAGTCCTTCATTTGTTTTTCAATTTTATTTTTAAGTGTTTTTATTTTTTCACTTTTTTGTTGTTGTTGTTGTTGTTGTTGTTGTTGTTGATATTGATGTGATTGTGACTGGGACTTGGTGTTTAATTCGGAATGATTATTGTAATGGGTATGTAATTGTGAATTCAATGTAAATGATGTATCTGAATCCATTTTTTTAAATTTACTCGATTTCGTATCACTTAAATTATTATCTTGATTGTTATAATTGTTATAGTCATTCTCAAATGACTTGTGTTGATTCATAACTTTTTTCGAAAATTTATTATGTATTGACTTTGTATTCGAATATTTTAGATTATTCGAATTTATCGATGAATCGTCCACAAAATCTGACATTTCGTTTACTGTTTTTATTAATGTTAAATCGTTTTTCTTTTAAAAAAGAAATATATTTAAAAAAAAAAAATTTTTTTTTTTTCTAAGCTTATTTAAATTAGTCAGTTTTTCGTGAATCTAAATTTGAAATTAATCAAATTTAGCCTTAGAAACTTTTAGTTTTTGGTCGGTAAAATGATAAAGTGTATTTGCAAGGAAGAATTAAAGGTTTAAGACGCGGTTTAGACGCTCTTAATTTCCAATTGAAATTAATGAATTAACAAAAAAAATTTTGTATATTCGAGTTTATTTTCAATTAAGAGACGTAAGGATAACTAAAAAATTAATGATTAACTAACCAAACTTATCTAAACATAAGTCCTTCAATTTGTTGACAAAAGAGAAATAAATTAAAAAAAGCTAAATCAATTTATTAGTAGCCCATAATTGTTTGACCTTACAATTAAAAAAAAAAAAATCATACAAAATTCACCCTTAAATAAATTGTAAATCTCAAATCAAACATTAAATCTTATATGATAAACAAATAAAAATTTGTTTATTTTATTATTGAATAAACTTTTGTTTAATTAGAGCTTTGGGCTTGACCAAGACTTGAAAAAACTGACTTGAAAAATTTTGGAAAAAAAAGTAAACAAACCTTGATTTTTAATTTAAGATGTGAATTAATTTTATCAAATGCACTAGAGCCTGTTTTATTAATTAAATTTACAAATAGAATTTTTTGATTAGCTTGTTCTTGTACAAGTTCCAATAGTCTAATTAAACGTCGACGACACACAAATCCTCGAACAACTTTTTGACAAATTATAACTTGTTTAGTTATCTTGTCCAGTTGTTGATTCAATGTTTCTGGATGCCACATTTTCAAAAAAACCTTTAAAAAAAAAAAATTTTTAAATTTAAAAAAATTATTTAATTGTTAAATCAAGGATAAATTAATCAATTAATTGTATTCGATTACTTACGGAACATTTTTGAAACTATTCGAAACTATGACCACACAAAAAATTCAATTTTTTAAAAAACTAATTTTCTAATTTTTTTTAAAAAAATAATTTTTTTTAAAAGGACTTAACCTTTAAGTATTATATCGAAACGAGAAATAGAATAAAATATATAAACGTTCTAAAGATAGATAGATACAAAAAGAGAGAGAGAGATAAATTTTATTAAATATTCACTAATACCTTAAGGATTTTCTTTTGTTTTTATTATTGTTGAATGAATTTCAAACACAAAAGAATTCGTTTAATTAAAAAATAAAAATAGAGAGAGAGAATCCATAAGTTTACTTAACCAAGGGTCTTAAGTAATGAAGAAGGTCTTCAAATTTATCTCTCTCTCTCTTTTTTTTCTTTCTTTTTTTTTTTACGTAATTGCTTCAATTAATTAATAAAAAATAATAATAAAAAAAAAATTTTTTGTCACAAAAATTTTTTTTTTTATTCGATATAAATAAAAAATTGACTTTTTATTTTAAGATAAAATGTTTCAAATAAGAGAAATTTTTTGCAATCAACTGTCAAAATAAAAGAGAGATAGAAATAGATATAAAAAAACTCCAAATTAACACGACTAACAAAACAATATTTATTAATCTGATTAAGACCTATTAGTCGGGATTAACCCAGGACTATTTATTATTTTTACTAGTTGTCGTAGTCGTCGTGTCTATTCGAACAAAAAAAGATTAGAAAACATTTCGTTTCTAAACATAAATACAAACAAAAAATGTTTTTTAATCTTTTTTTTATCGAATTGAAGAGAGTTTAACCTAATTTATCTCGTATCCTAAAGTTTAATCAAGTGCTAATATAAAATAAAAATATTGATTTTTTTCTCTCTCTTATAAAACGCGCCCTATAAATGTTTAATTTCAATTAATTAATTAATTTGATGTCCTTGATTTAGTTGTTGTTAAATATTAACTTACTTTAGTTTTACCAATTGCGTAATCTTTAATATCGAGTGTCTTGAGAATTGTTTCGCAATTTTTCCCTATTGGTTTAAGGTCTTTGGCCATTGGAAATCCCAGTATTTGATACTTTTCCAAAAAGTCTTCGAAATGCATACGATATGGCCAGCCTTGATTTCTAATGTGAGCTATATCCAAAAGACCATTGTATTTCAATTGTTCCGATATGAGACTCTCGTCGAATTTATTCGATTTTCTTTCATGATTTGGTTTCAAACAACTTAACACAAAAAAAAAAATTGATTAAAGTCAAGGTTATTTTATTAAAAAAATAAAAAGGCTTAGATTTGACTACTTTTCATTAGATAGATGTGGTAAAGTATCATCAGAATTAAAGCAATTTTTATCAGTTTCTTTTAGATTAGTATTATTCGAGAGTAAATTATCGCCATATTCATAATTGTAATTTGTTACAGCATGACTATTGGGCGAGTTAAAGCTAGTTAACAATTGGGATGTGGTATTTATGTCATTTGAATGTGTTGATATATTCAAATTTGAGTTTAAATTATTCATTGAATTAAATACTGTTGATTCAATTCGATGATTTATTCTTGGGAATGATAATGATGATGATGGTGGAATACTTAATTGTTGAGGCGATTGTGTATAGTAATAATCTAAATCGGCTAGTTTATATGTGTCTAGATTTAAAATACTTTTTAGCGATGGTGTTTCTGTTAGAAAAGAGTGCGTCATAATTTGGAAATTTTTGTGCAAGAAATTTTCATTCTAAATAAGTTTTAGATAAATAGAAAAAAAATTTTTTTTTTTGAAAATAAAGAGATAATTTTGATCCTCAAACCCCTCTTATCCTTCCTCATATTTAAAAATTGAATTTAAGTTTTAAGTGTTTACTTATTTTTAAGTATTTTTCTATTGAATTTTTTTATTTGAAATTAACGAAATTTTTACAGTGAATTTACATAGACTGAATGATTCACTCAACCAAATTTACTTTTTTTTAAGTTAATTAAGTAAATCAAATATTTTACTTGTGTTAAGTAAAACAAGTATTTTCTTAAGTAAATTTGAATAAAAAATTAAATTTATTTGTTGTATGGATAAATTGCGTAGTTTTAAACGAGCTCAATTTTACTTTGTTTTGCATAAGGAACTTGGAAAATTAATTCTTTGGAATTATTCTTTTAATTTTCTTTACGTTACTTAATTTACTTAAGAAATAAAGAAAATTGCACGCTCATTAAAAAGAATCTAGAACTTTAGTTAAAGAATAAAAGAGAAAAGTTTCTATCAAGATATTTAGAAAAATAAAACATGAGAAGAATACATATATATAAAGTATTATGCAGCTTACATGTGCTAAGCAAAAATTCGAAAAATTTTTTTTAACTTAGAATTTTAATCTTTAACTAATCCTTAAGAAATTAAAATAAGGGAAACAAAATTAATCATTTTCGGCGGTTAAAATTTTTTAAAACCTAAAGTACTTGGACGCTAAATTTTTTAGATAAATGCTTACAACAATATAATAATTAAAAATGCAAAATATTCGCAATTGATTTAAATTTCCAAGAATTAAATTTTAGAAAATCTTTCCTTTTTTTTCGAATTATTTTTAATCGATCTATACAGCCGTGCTTGTCAAAATGTAACAAACGATTTATTACATTAAACGATTTATTAACGATTTATAACGTTGAATTTTTTTTTAAATTTTATCTAACGGTATGTAATCTTATGTAAACCTGTTGAAATTTAGAATTTTTATTTTAATAAATTAGAAATTGAATTTTTTGTTTGTCCAAGCATTGTATAACATTTGGCATGGTTTTTTTTATCACCAAAAAAAAATACGTATTTCTAAAAAACCAACTTGTCTTACTAATTTACTTAGACTGAATAAAATATATACATTGCTATAAAAAGATTTATTTATCTTATAATTCTTTATATACATAAATCTTATTTTTATTGCCTAAATAAGAAAAAAAATAAAGTCTTTTAATTTGAATTTTTCCTAATGACGAACATACCACTCTTCAGAAGATCTATCAAAGGACCATATTTCAATGATTTCAAATATTGATTTCATAAAACGTGAAATATGTTCGTGAAAGTTGTAAATTATAAATATCTTTCAAGAGCTCAATTTTATCGTTTAGATGACTCATTTTTGCTGAAATAGCCCGCTCAACATGAGCCCAACAAACAAGTCTCCTGGCTTTAGGATATGCGATGAGTCTTAGTTTGAGTCCATTTTGAGCAAGTAGCTTTTACAGCGTCTTGATAGTTTTTGAAAAGCTCTTTTAGACCTACTCTTCTTCTTTGACGTTTTATTAAGCAGTCTTTATTGAGTTGTTTATCTAATTCTTTTGCTAAATCTTTAGAAGAAAGAGGTATTGGTAGAACAACATCTTCGTCATCTGAGAAAGTAGTGTCGCTATCAAAGTCTATCATTTTTATTTATTTTTTAAAATTTTTCCTTTAATTTTTTTTTTTGAATTTTTAGATTAGGAAAAATAATTTAGAGAAAAAAAAATTTTTTATTTTCATGAAAATATAATTTTTATAGAGTTGTATTTTTTTTTGGTGAAAAAAAAAGACAAATAAGTTGTGAAAACAAATTATAGCCATAACATTTTATATCGTTATGACGTCACATTACAAACTAATCACTATCATATCTTTTATTTAATTTTTTTTTTATAATGGTACTGTAAACTGATTGTGTAAATCTTCTTAGGGACCCTAAAGGCTTGAAAACTAGAAATTATTGACAGTCTTTTTAAGACAATGCTTAAGAACTTCTTAAAACATTTAAAATAGTCCAAGAGCAATGTTTAAGATTTTCTTGAACATATGTTCAAGAAGATTTTTTACTGTTTAAAACTTGCTCTTGTCTTGTTTAAGCAGTCTTAAGACATTTCACATGGGAAAATGTAATTTCTTTTTATTAAAATTTAAAATTTATGAATTTCATGAAATCAGAATATCAATTTAATTTGAACATTTTAATTTAGATAATTCAAGCGTAAACTTGTGTAAACTCTATTTTTACACTTTTTTATATTTTATTTTTTTTTGAAATTTTCGTAAAATCAGAAGTTAACATCGCCTATTAAAACTTCTATTTTCACTGGATAAAAAAATTTACAGTGTTGTTACCATTTATAAAAAAAAAACTTTTCTTTAAAATAAATTTTGTTCATTATAGACATTGATTTATTGAAGACAGTGTAAAATCCATTTCGAAAAAATGCTTTAAAAATTCAAAAAAAAATATTTTTGAGTTGGTTTAAAATCAGGAGCAACTTTATATGCAAATTAAATGTAAAACAAATACTTTAATTACTTAAAAAATATAAGAATTAACTTTAAGGATATTAGAACTTAGTTAGTAATATTCATTTGAAACGATCCAAATAAAAAAGGCTCAAATTTTTCGGAACTAAAAATTTACAACTTTTAAATTGAAAAAAAAATAAAATTTTGAAATTTAACTAATCTTACAAGATAAGTTTAAATTTTTGAAATACAAAAAAACGCTGTTACTCAATGGTTTAATCTTCTTCTTTTCTTTTTTTTTTTTTATTTCTTACAAGATAAATCCAAAATAAATTAGAGCCTTGACAACAACAACAAAAATATATAAATTTAAGAAGTGAGGGTACGTGTTTGACCTTGAAATTAAAAGCTTGAAATTTATTTACTAAATAACTTAAGGATAAAATAAAAAAATTTTCCTTTTTATTTCTTCTTTTTTTTCGTAAGGAAATTTAACAACAACTACGGAAGAAATTTCCTTTTGTATTTAAACCTTTTCTTTATCGACTACAACAAAAAAAAAGAAGAAATAAAACCAAAAATATTTTACCAAGAACACTTATATAACACTTTAGAGAAGAATTACAAATTTTGAAAAAAAAAAAGAGCTACTTTTTTTTTATTTTATTAATTGAAATATATCTCGATTAATTTTTTTTGTTTAATTAAAAAAATATAAAACAAAACACTTAATTTTTGATATCTCTTTATATAAAGATCCCAGTGTATGTTTATACTACTACTACTAAGGAAGTATTAATTAAAATTATTGTTTATTATAAAACGAATAGAAAATAATTTCTTATCATCTTGCTAATCTCTTTTTTGTCGTTGTTGTTAAGTAAAACGATTATTCAATATTTGAAATATTTCAACAACAACAACAACAACAAGAAAAATGACTTAAAAAATACGAAGAAGGATGACAGGGTGAGAGAGAGAGAGAGGGTTAGTAGTAGAATAGATAGAGTCTGACTAAACACTTAATTTAAATCTTAGTTGAAATTAATGTGCTTATTTATTTTTTAATGCTATGTTTGTATTCTAATTCAAATATTTGAAATTAACTAGTTTTTTGTTTAGAAATATTCAGGGCGTTTTAATTTTTTTTTTAATTTTTATCGATTAAAACCCATAATATCAATAGAGAAAGTAAAATGAAATTTTTGTTTTATTTTTAAATTAAGGATCGAAATGTCCAGTAATAAAAGATTGGTATAAAATTTCTTAATTAAAAATATCCGTCTTTAATTGAAAATAAATTGTTTATTTACATTCAAGTCTACTAAAGGTCTCTGAATATATACTTTTTTTTAAAAGTTAATTATTTTCACTTTTATCAAAGAAAAATATCTATATATATATATATTATTGCGTTAGTCAAATCTAAGCCTTTAAACAATGGCTATGAAAATATAATGTTAGATGAAAAATATATTTTTTTGTTTATGGCTACTTACCGTACAAAAAATGGCTCTGCGTCCTTCATTTTATCCAATAACTCCGCTAATGAATTCTTAAATAAATATTTAATTTAGAAAATAAATAAATAAACATAGAAATTGTTTGACTTACTCTAAAATGCGATGTTACAGTCACTTGATTGAGCTTATCTTTTTGAATTGTGTTCATTTTTAATGTTTGACTTTTTTGAGCAAAAAAAAACATTAAAATTAAAAAATTTAAATTGATTTTTTTCTCGGAAAAAAATTTCTTAAAAAATTACAAACGCAAAAATTAAATAACGAAAGTTGGCCTAATTAAAAGTTTTATAAAAAATTTTGCCTTATTTAAAAATTGTCTCTTGAAAGCAGCTAAAAAGATTCTTTTTTTTTTTCACTTGTAAAGCTATTTGAAGTTTGAATCATTAAGAAACACTCTGTCCGAGAACTACAGTACAAAGCTAAAAAAATTGTCGAAATAAAAATAATTAAACAGTACATTTCAAAAACAGTTTTAATGTCTGTTTAAGCAAATTTTTCAGAACGGCTTGAACCTATTTTACGCAAAAATTTTTTTTAAAATTATTTAATCAAACAGTTCTCATAAAAATTGATATTTTTTTGAAGAAATTTCAACCAGTGCATTGTCGTCTAAAAATTCTAAAAAAAACTTTTTACGGTAAGCTTTCATTAAAACATTCAGAAAGTAGTTGGATGAAAACAAAGCACCAGATAAATGGACAAAGGCCAGAAAAGTTTTTGAAGATTTTGATAATCTTGATAAAATTTCTTATGCTGACAAAAATATTTTTGAAAACGGAAATTAAAAAGAAAAAGTCAATTTGACCCTTTTTCGAATTAAGAATTGTCTTAAGTATTTTGGTTGGCTTCCAAACAGAATTTGAGCAAATTTGTTGAAAAAATTCGAAAGATCAGAATTCGAGAAGATATTTTTTACTTCGAAACATACTTTTTTGCCATAATTGAAAAAACTCGTTGGAACTAAGTTTTATTTTCCGAATAAAAAAATTTTTTTAATTAATTTAAATTCTCAAACAATTACCGTATTACCTTGTACTGCGATGCATTGCATTACGATCCAAAATTTCGAATTTAAATGCAGCTTCAAACACGTAAAAACGAATATTTAAAAAAAAAAATAAATGCGGC
>NTPY01000727.1:305681-326645 GCA_002922825.1 Brachionus calyciflorus
TTCGAAAAATTTAAAAATAATAGAAAATATTATAATTTTTTTCTATTATTTTAATTTTTAATTTTAATTTTCAAATTTCCTTGTTTTTCCTATGAATTCCTTTTAGATAAATTAACAGCTTGATAATGGTAACTTCGCTTTACCGAAACGTCGCGAATTGTTAATAAAGTTTTTTGCCCTAATAATATTTTTCATTTTTATTTTTATGAGAAAATATTATATTTTTTTCCCTTTTTTTCCGAACGAATTTGAATTCAACGGCTCCTATCTCAACCCTATTTTTTAGCAATAAAACTATAATAAAACTTGAAGCTTTCCATTTAAAAAAATCTTCTACGTATTGAATCAGAAACTTTTTATTCGTCTATGAAAAGCCTAAATAAATATTTTCTCGATTTTGTGAATAAACCTTGACGTTCACAAAATCGAAGAAATTGAAAGTTTTAATCCAATTGAAATTTAATATTATTTAAATCAGTTTAAAGAAAGTATTTTATGAACCTATTTCGGTATTCACAAAATCGAGGATACCCTTAATTTCATTTAAAATAGGAAAATAAAAACATGTAACCATTTTAAGAATTTTCTTTAAAAAAAATCTAAAAATTTTAATTTAGAGAAATGACTTACATTGTTTTTTTGATGCTTTTGGCTTTTTTCTGACTCAAATTCTCTCTATGTTTCTTTAATTCAGACGATCTTGGTCTCATAGGCAAATAAGGTTTAGCCAAAAATGCTGATACCGATCTCGAAATAGAACCAGATTCAGTTCTCTCAGCAGCAAACAACTCCGAAACAACTTCAATATTGGAATTTTTCAAACACTCAATCAAATTCAAGCTTAAATTATCTCGATTCTTTTCCAAAAAACCCTTAGCATTATAAACAACTTTGCCAGCATAGTGATTAATACCAAACGCAATGTCATTACCACGTGATCTCACATAACGCTCGGAATTTTTCCAATGAGAATAATATTTATCAACAAGAGAACTATCCGTCGCTCTCGGAAATTTCGACTCTTCATCCAAGAGAGCAAATAAACCCAAAGGACCCATGAAGACCTCAATTAAATCCTCATTATTCTGAAATTCAACAACATCAAATTGTATACCCTCATTGAAATATTCTTCTTCTTCTTGTAAAAATATATTCTCATTAAAATAAAATTGTAAATGTTCATTGGCGACATTTATACACAACTGTTCGAAACTGTTAAGATTAAAATTTTCAAAGCCCGACATGTCCAAAATACCAATGGAAGGAAATAAGTCTATTTTTTCTCCCAGTGCATAATTATTCGGTTGTAATAACTCATTTATTTGACGGACTATCCAACCGAATAAACGTTCGTAGAGAGCTTTGGCCAAGGCATCACGACCATCATTAGCTTGATCTTTATTCTTAAGACTCACTACTTTTTCGCCTTTGGTAACACTTGACGTTGAAATTAAAGCCGTTGCCAAAGTCTCTTGATCCAAACACAATAAATTCGAAACGACTTCTAGAGGATATTCATCGTCTATATAGACACCATCAGTCTCTTCATCTTGACAAAATTTAATATTAGTCAAGTGTAAAATGGCAGCTAATAAAGTAAATATTAAAGTGATATCCTCGTCCATGAAACCAACTCGTTTCATTATTTCCTTCTGAGCCTGAAACATCATTTTAAAATATTTTATTTCCGTTTTAGTCAAATAGGCCTTGCTGCCTGTGCTTGTGCCTAAAATACGATAGTTCTCCGGTGTATCTAAATAATAATATTCGAGTTCTTCTTTTTCGAGACCGGAGAATAAATAGTAGAAAATGTGATAATTTCTCTCGCCTGGTCCATGATTGACTACTCTGGATTTTTCCAAAAGATAATCAAAGACTTTAGCGCCAAGAATTTGACCCTCATCAGTAAAGATCATTTGTACAAATTTTCCAAAACGACTCGAATTCGAGTTCATACAAGTTTGAGCATTGCCAAACGCCTCCAACAAAGTGTTGACATCGACAATTTTTTTTTGAAGTTCTTTGTCATATATTGTCTTGCATAAGTAAATTATGTGTTGAATCATGAGCTTTGTACTCTCGGTCTTACCAGCACCCGATTCACCTGATACAGCAATACATTGAGTTGTTTTATGTATGAGCATACGTTGATATGCCGCATCGGCTACCCAAAATACATGTGGTCTTAGTACAGAGCGAAATTGAACTCTTGAATAAGCCTTATGTTGCTCTTTTTCATAAATATTCAATTGTTTAAATGGATTCACAGCGATTAACACATCGCCTATATAGGTCTTAAAAAAAATTAGAATTAAAAAGTATTTAATGATTTTTTTAAGTGTCAAAAAATGGTATTTAGAATTAAACTAGGAATATTTTGACATGATGTCACATTAATTTCACATCATCTAAAAATAATTTTTTTCTAAAAGAAACAAATTTTAAAATTTTATAAAATTAAAACGTAACATTCAAAATATAATGTGACATCATGTATAATTGATGTCACATTTTAGCGTCTCAAAGAAAAAAATTTTTTTTGGTTTATTGGGGAATTTTAATATTTTCTATTTCAATTTTAAATGTTCTGAGTTACTTGCAGACCAAGTTTTTATTAGTTTGTTAATGTTTTTAAAATAAAGCTTTCAACATAATCCTTTATTGTAAAAACTTGCTTATATGCGTCCCCCTAAACCCTCCTCTTTATAGACGAACGGAAATCAAAAAAATTTTCATTTTGGCTATATTTAAATAGACCCCATTAAACTCTATCAGCGAAGTCATAATAAGATATTAAATTAATTTTTCTTAGGTATGATTTTGCCCTTCAAAGAACCGATTTTTAGTCGCTTATATTCACCTGATACAGCAAAACATTGAGAAAAGGGAAGTTTTAAGGTAATTTTTTACTCGAATATGTTAACGTTTGATTTTGATAAAATTTTGGACATTTAACACCGAGTTATTTAACAAATTTTGAATCTGAGTGCATTAGCTGACTAGGTTAATAATATTCATTTAAAAACAATTTTATCATAAATGTTATACACATTTTCTAAAAGTCAAATAGCATATTCGTTTTCACCAAGTATTTTTGGGGGCTGTGAAGTTAATGTCAATTCGCTCATTTCAATTCGCTATTTTTTCTTCAACTTTTTTTCCAAACATTAAAAAATAGTTCTGCAAAATGTTACAAGATGTAGCAAATTTGCTACATTCCCATTATTAATCTGCAAAATGTGTGCACCGATAATGCAGAAAAAAATTATTAAAAACTCAGTATATGTATTTGCACATATTTTGCAGAGATTTAGCACAGTAAGAAAATTTATGTAGCAAATTTGCTACGTATTGTAACATTTTGCAGAACTAATTTTTAATGTTTGGAAAAAAAGTTAAAGAAAAAATAGCGAATTGAAATGAGCGAATTGACATTAACTTCACAGCCCCGTATTTTTGATTTTTGAGTAAAAAATGGATTTAAAATGTTTGATGTACGATCAAGTCCTATTTTCTAGGGTATTAAAGTTATTTTTTTAGCAAAAATTCTGAAATGAAAATCTTGAATAAAATTAATTTTTTAAGTTTAGTTTTAGCTTGATTGTTTATTACTCAATTGAAAGTTAAAGCGTACACGTTTAAACGGTGTTTTTTGTCTGTTTATTTTTTTCAATCTGGAAATTTCAATTCATTCAGATTTCTATAGCGTTTAAATGGGAATGGATTAAGTTATTCTAAAAAATGCTACAAAGTATAACAATTTTTCTACACTTAAAAATATAGATCTGCAAAATCTTATAACAATGTTAAATTTGTACGCTATTGAAAAAGGTTCTTTATGGGATCTGCAACGTTTTTACAGACCTTTATTTTTGTTTGTAAGAAAATTTTACACTATGTAACACTTTATCACTTCTCATTTAAAATCTATAGCAATTTGAATTGAAATTACGAATTCAATAAAATAAACATTAAAGAAAGTATCTTTACCAAAAAGTCCAATCAAATTTATTAAAAACTATTTAATATTGGTATACGGTTATGAGTAAAGACAAACAATTAACACAAAAAAGTTTCATAAAACGTTATATTTTAGAATTCATTTTCAAAGAAAACAGCTCTTTTTTTAATTTTATAAATTAAACACTCAAAGAGAGTTGGATATCTCAACCAAAAAGTTGCTTAAATATCTTAGTAGCCTGAAGAAGATTTAAAAACCTTATTGTTAAATTACACAAATTCGTATAATAGAGTAAAGATTTGTTACTTACATAAATCTGTCCGTTCTTATATCGAACGCGTAGTTCATTAATTAGAGTTTCTTCGTCTAAAAAGTCCAATTTGGACAAGTCATCAATCTCGCCTTTTCCCATATTGACGAGTAAAGATTGATCGTGTTCTGCAGTTACACGCATTTTTTTAAAACATCTAAAAAAAAATATTTGAAAAAAAAAATAAAAAGGGTGTTAGGCATCCCCCAAGGGTGACTAATAAAATCAACAATCAACAACAAAAAAAGATAACATAAAAAAATCAACAAAATAATGTACAATAAGGGCTAAATTGAAAACAAAAACAAGAAAACAAAACAAAAAACAACTAGTTAATAATGTCACTAAATCCAAAATTAATCAATTAAATTTTACGACTTAAGAGATTCATATATGTTTTTTAAATGTTGCTTAAGGCGTATTTAAAAATAAATAAAAAGCTTCTTGGCAAAAACGAAAAAATAGGGATATTAATTAATTTATGAATGAAAACAATAACATTTCAAAATTAGGATATGTGGATGTTTGACGGGGTTTAGGATGACATGAAATGAATTTGAAACATTTTGGTCAAATCTTCTCTTTTTTTTTTTGTTGTATTTGCAATTTTTGTTCTTGTTTATTATCAAAACGAAATAAAAAAGTTAGAAAAAATAAAATAAAATCGAGAAAATATTGTTTCGATTATTATTTATTCTAAAGGTCGTTGACAATTAGATTTAACTTTCAATTTGTATTGTGTGTAAAAGGATTATTCGCTTTATTTTTTTGTTGCGATATCTTAAGTTAAGTACCTTTTTTGTTTCTCAGTACGAGTATGCGTAAAAATTTGAAATTTTTTTCTTCTTTTTTTTTTTTGCTATAAGAGTTTTAGATCGTGATTAAGAAATAGTTTTAATTGCAAGTATTAACAAGATTTGTTGATTAAGTTAAGAGACATTTCAATTAAAAAGTTTGTAACATCCTTGTTGTTGTTGTTGATATTATTATCAAAAAATTTTGTAATTAATTATAATGTTTACCAAAGGTAAATATTTAATTTCAATAAGATTTCTTTTCTGTTTAATGAGTTATACAATTTCCTAAGGGTTTTTTTTTTACTTACTCATGTCCTCATTTATTTATTTTGGTAAAATTGAAATGACCATTGTATAACCACTTTGGGGAGTTATGAAAAATTCTTGGTTTTAGAGTTAGAATTAAAATTCACGAAAATTAAATTTTTTCATTATCAAAGCAATTTAAGCTAAAGAATCATTAAAAATATGTTAATTTTATCAGGATTGGATAAAGAGAAAAAGACAGAGCCTTCAAAATTTGAGAAAAGAAATTTTTCGTTTTGGATTAAAATTTTTCAAGTCGAAATTACGTGAATTTTCACTTCAAAATTGAATTTGACGCTTTTAAAATTTATAGATATTCATAAGAAAAGAATGTTAAAGGCTTTAATTCCAATAGAAAATAAGTTTTCATCGACCAAAATTACTAAAAATCAAATGTTCGTGAGACTGTCTCGATTGATTTCATAAAAATTTGAGATGCGAATCACAATATACCTATAACTTAAAGTGTAAAATATTCCATGCTTAATCAGCTAATTGTATTAAACAACTTAATTGCTCGAGTTTAACGACTTGTCGTTAAAGTTTTTTGATGAACATACATGTCTGTAGGAGGAATTCTTTGCCAAAGGGCGTCTTCGAAGCAAGGATTGACATGAAAATGTTTTGCGGGGAAAAAGTTTCCAAAATCCGATTATAAAATTGGTAAATAGCCTCGGAAAAGTGAAATTAGTGAATGGTATAAATTATGCCAGGAGCTAAGCTTTTAATTTACGAAGACGAGATGATGAGAGGATTGTGAGTGATAAATATGAGAAGTACCTGCCGATAGAATTTTATTATAAACATATTTGTGTATATCAAATAATTTAGCTCAAACAGAAGATAAATTCAAATGGTGTATTGAGAGAGAAATTTTTGAAAAATCAAATGCAACGATTGCAATTGCTCTCAAAAGGGTTGAACGCTTCAAAGAGCAAGTGTAGACATAGTCTATGCTGCTACTAATCCTACTACAATTTTTATCTTATTCGGAATTATCACTATTTCAATTTAATTGTTATTTTCTGATATTTTCAAAAAATAAAAATTTTCAAAATTTTTTGAGTTGAAACTTTCAATTCAAAAGTTTAATTCTTTGTTTAAAATTTTTTACTTTATTACTTCCAAAAAATTAAGATTTTTAAAATGCTTATAATGTACTGAATATAATAATTTATTTGCAACTAAATGAAAAATGCATGTATTTAAAAGAACCAAAAAATTTTCGATTTTAGATTTTTTAATAAAAAATTGTGAACTATTAATAAATAATTAAAAAATTTTATTCGCTTTTTTATTTGAATATGTAATTAAATCAAAAAAGTCTCTATTTCAAGTTTACAAATTAACCAGTAACATCGTTTTAAAAAAATGTCTTTTATTATATTTATCTGAGTAATATTTTTTCCTTTGCGAATCTTTTAATTTTTTCGATAATTTTTACAATTCTTCAACTTTTTTTTGGTCTTTTATCGTCTAACATTTCGGAAATATATTTAAGAAATCTGACTTTTTTTACGATAGTCTTTAATTAAATCTTTAATTTGATTGCATAATCTTGGTACCTGTAAGTTGATTCTAAATATATGTTTTTCTATCCAACAACAGACGAATTAATTTCTTAAATTTTTTCTACATATCGGTATTTAAATGTTTTATAATATTTTCTCAAAATCTTGATCTTCGTTGGTTTTAATAAAATTTAGTCTTATTGGGGGTTTTTGAAGAAAACCCTAAGATAGTAACTTTTTCTTTGTTAAAAACCTGAATTTCCTTCTCAAAGGTGTTCCAGGTAGAAAAAAAGTTTTCTACGCTACTACCGTTGTTAATAAAATAGTCAAATATATCATTTGATTATAAAATTTAGTTTAAATATTTTACGCAAACGTATAAAGTTTTAGTACTTTAGTAAAAAGCTCGGGTACAAAGCTTTATTAATAAAATTTGTTCTAACTTTAAATGATCAATACTCGGCTAGTTCTAATTGATGAATAAAGAATAAATACTCATCTCTAAAAGAAAAAAGTTAATATTTAGTTAAAATTAATAATGTAATTTCTCGATTTTATCGACATGTCGTTAAAGTATATTTGGGTTCAATGACAGGGACTCATAACATGCAGAAGAAATACAGTACGGGTACGGGTACGGTTCGTGTATAAAATGCTGTACGTTAATAATATTTGGCCTTTTTTTGAGAGATCACTTTAAATGCATAATATCAGCATAATATGTACTTTCAGAGCTTTGGTTGCAAAAAAAATAAAGCGTTAATCAGTCTAGCTATAGCAATAGATCTGGACACTAGCCTGTTGGTTAACCTTGAAACTTAAAACTTGAAAATTTTAAATTATGACTCATAATGTACTAATTTTGTAAATATTTTAGTAAGCTAAATCGTTTTATGATAATGAACTTAATATTTTAAATTAAATGCAAAAAGCCTGTTTATAATACCGTAAATAAATCGAAACCGATCGGATTTCCAAGTCAATTTCCATTAGGGTTATAGGTAAGAGTTTACGGTATTATAAACAGTTCATTATCTTAAAAAGATTTAACTTACTAAAATATTTACAAAATTAGTACATTATGAGTCATAATTTAGAGTTATAGGCAAGAGTTTAGGGTAGTAATAAACAAAAATAAAAATTTTTTTTCGTTAGTTGTCATCAGAATTCAAAAACCCCCGATGTATCAGAAACCTCTGATTTATTTTTGGTTATGTTTAGAAATTTATTATTGTTAGCTTGTCTTCACTGGATAATTTATTTTTTTCTTTCAATCTCAATATGACCTTGGGCCAGTATTGTTTTATTATTACAAAATTGGAAAAAGATGAAACAATTAAGTAAGCGTCTGTTATTTATAGCCGTTTATCGCGTGGTATAGCGTAAGATTGGCTACGCCAGGTCTGGGCTCCCGATCTTGAGGGAGCGTCAGAAGTATCCACTATTTGGCTCTTCCTCTACGCCATAGTGAAATAGTTGCCGTATTGTCGATTTATAAATAGATTTGTTCGCCTAAACCAATTGTTCTTTAAAAAGATTGAAAAAGGACAGCGACGTCGCTCTTTCGTTGTAGAGGATATTTCTTCTGGCAGAGGGTCCAGAAATTATAAAATTCTCCTCTTGGAGGAACAATACAACTCATAAAACCTCCCTTTTTTACGACCTGATAGACCGATCTAAGTGTAAACTTAGGGTCCTTTAGGTGCTTTGTCAAACCACTAAAGTCGGCAATTTGACTGACTTTGGCGCGTGGTCTCTGGACCAGGAAAAGGGACCCATATATCTTGGAGGCTTCTTCTGCGATGATTTTTGCATAGATTACCAGACAAACGATACGAAGCTGAAACAGAAACTACGCTAGAACGATTTAGACTAAGAAGTATATTGGAACTAGAACATATTTTAAAAATTGAAGTTTCATCTTCTCTATACGATTTTAAAACAAAATTGCTTTGAATTTTACGTATGCTACTGAAACTCGAAATTACTAATTTTAAGGAGTGAAACTTTTCAAGACAAGATCCTAAAAAAAAAAAATAAACTTTTCATAAAAATTATAATATTTTAAACTTTATTTAAATATTCTATTATAATCAATGTTACAGGAACAAGTAATAAAAAACTGCATTTTTTTTTTGAAAAAAGCATACTAGAATAATATGGTTAAACAAAGATAAAGTTTACTTTTTTCAAAAATTTGCTCGCGATTGAAAAAGGATCTATTTGCATTCTACAATTTTATGCAGACCTAAATTTTTGAGTATAGCAAATTTGTTACACTTTGTAGCAACTTACAGAATTATTTTATTACTTACCGTTCTAAAGTTATTTGAATTTGCATGAATTGAAATTTATTCACAGAGCCTAGTTGTGCTATAATAACATGTGAATTTTTGTTTATTTGTTCTTAAAAATTTATCGAGTTAAGAAACAAATTGACCGTTTTTTTTTCAATTTTTAGATGAAATATGATTCATGAAAATAATATTAAATAATAAAATTTATCTCAATAACTTTAAATTACTTCTACCTTGAATGTTTCTTGGAATTTTTTATTAATTAGTTTTTTTTCAATAAAGAGCATTGGCTCATATTTTCATTATTTAAACAAAATTAAAAAAGGGAATTTTTTATTAAAAAAAGCTTTTAAGGGTTAACCCATTTAAAAAAAAATCTCAATAAAACAGAATATCTGGCTACCAAGTGGATTTCAAAGACGTTTTATAACTCGTATCATAAATAGCCTCTTTGACTAAATTTTCCACTGATTTTGGTTTGGGATACAAATTACTCAAACCATTGTCTAAAGCATACTTGACTAAATCGACAGCTATTTTAAATGAAACCTCTTGAATACGATTCAATTTCGGATAAACTCTTCCCTCTTCCAATTCCTCACTAGTTACTTGATTTGACAATGACTCAGCAGCTATTAGAAAAAATTTCTCTGGTATGTGTTTGAGATCAGCGGCAACTGCTGCGAGTCCAACAGCCGGAAATATGTAACAATTATTACCTTGACCTGGATGAAAAGTTCGACCCTTAAAATCGACTTTTTTGAAAGGGGAACCACTGGCGAACACAGCTTGACCTTCTGAGTGACCATATGCTTCCTCAGCAGTACACTCGGCTTTAGAAGTCGGATTACTTAATGCAAAAATAATTGGACGTTTGTTAAGTTTAGACATTTTTTTAATAATTTCCTCTGTAAATTGTCTGCCTTGTGCTGCAGCGCCAATAATAGCTGTTGGCTTGACAAAATCAACTGCGTCCGATAAGACCTTAATGGGCTTGGCATCTTTAGCATAAGGCGCTTTTTCATGATTAATACCACCCTCTGGACGATTTTTAACAACTAGACCTTTTGAGTCAAACAACCAGATCTTTTCTCTAGCTTGCTCTTCGCTTATACCTTTTTCAGACATGGCCAAAGCGATTAAATTAGCTGTGCCAATCGCTGCTTCACCGGCACCATAAAATAAAAACACACAGTCTTTCAATTCAACTTTAGTCATTTTAACAGCTGTTAATAAACCTGACAAAGCAACTGATGCAGTACCTTGAATATCATCGTTAAAAGTACATGCTGTATCACGATATTTTTCTAATAATCTAAATGCATTTGTATTGTGAAAATCTTCGAATTGAATTAGACATGTCGAGCCAAAGCGTTTTTTAACACAGGTTATAAACTCTTCAATAAAGTCATCATATTCTTTACCAGTAACTCTTTTTTGTTTAAGGCCAATATAATTAGGATCATTAAGATAGGCTTGATTATTTGTTCCGACGTCAAGAGTTATTGGTAAACATTGACTTGGATTAACACCAGCCAAAGCAGTCTTTAGTAAAAAAAAATTAATTTTTTTGAAAAAACGAAAATTACTTTAAAAAAAATTTATTACGTAAAGAGCGAGTTTTCCAACTGGTATACCCATACCTTGTGCGCCGAGATCACCTAAGCCCAATATTCTCTCACCATCAGTTACACAAATAACTTTGACATTTTGACATGGCCAATTTGATAGGACATCATAGATGTGACCTTTGTCTTTAATAGTAATAAACATCCCTCTTTTTTAAATTAAAATTAATTTCTATTGTTTAACAAAAAAAAATTGACTATTGAGCTTACTTGGGTTGATTAAAAATAAAGCCGTATTTGATACAAGCTTCGCCTACTGTCGGTGTATAAACTAAAGGCATTATTTCTTCAACGTGTGATGATAAGACTTTATAAAAAAGACGCTCATTTCTTAAAAATATTTAAAAGTAAATTTTTTAAAAATTTTTTTTAATTTCAAAAAGTTTTTCAGTTTTTTATTAGAATAGTTTCAAAAAAAATAGCACATTTTTCAAATTTTAATCTAACTTTTAGCTTCATTCAATAAGATTTTTAGCCAGATACCAACATAATTGAAAAGGAGAGACTTTCTATTTTAAAATATTGTTAAGACTCTAAACGCCCCTTGTGCTCAATTCTAAAGATTTCTTCTCAATGTTGTAATTTTATTCAATATTTAATTGTTTTCTCAAAAAGATTTTATTTAAAAAGAACTTAACAAAACGAAAGAAAACTAGTTTATAAATACCTGTCTAAAAGATGCATTAAATAGGTATATTTGTCAATGTCTTCTTTAATTCGATGTAAATTTTCCAAGACTAAATGTTCTTGTGCTTCTTGGGTTTGTACACATGGTGGTAATAGACCATGAATACCAAGACGTTGACGCTCTTCTGTACTATAAGCCAAACCCTTTTTAACAAAAATAAAAAATAAAATTTTCTATGTAATTTAGTAACTAATTAAACAAACCTTGTTTAGCTTCGAATTTAAAATATTTTCCATTTTTTTCTATGTTAAAACTTTCTAAAAATTAAATTAAAAGTTTTATTTTTAAGCACGCAGCCTTTGTAAAATTAAAAAAGAAATAGAAAGTTCCTATTTACAACTAAAAATAAAGAAAAATCAGCTGATGTAATATTAATGTGATGATGATGAAGCTTTGAAAAATTGCTATAACAACTTTTTTTACTTTTTGTTTTTTTTTTCAAAAGGTAAAAAAAATTCGAGAAAATTTTTTTTTATTCAAAATTGTGTTTGGTTTGAAAGCGAATTTTTATTTTATTTTCATTTTTAGTTGAGCCTTCAAAAATTTTATCAAATAATTCTAATTTAATTTAAACTCTTAATTTGATAAAAATGAGACTTGTGACTTGAAAACAAAAAATTCTGAATTTTATCTCTACCAAAAGGCGTGTTAAATCCTTTGTTGTAGACTTAAAAAAAAATAATTTGTCATTTTACTTGAAAAACGCAGAAGTTTCTTTCGAACCGAGAAGAGAGAATTTTATTCTTTCGAAAATTTTTTAATACAATTTAAATTTTTTTTATGAAAATCAATTTAGGTAGATTAGCTGACAAAATGATATGATTTCTTAAGTTTTAGAAAATTTATAATTCTTCGAATGAAATTTTGGAATAATTTAAAAAATTTACTTAAAATTAAAATAAAATTTAAAATTCGATTTTTGTTTTAATGTTATAAAAATAAATGAATATTCTGAATATTTGAGCATAACATTAAGTTTGATTAATACTATATTATTCTTAAATAAAAAACTCAAACTTTAATTTTTTCCCATATTTAATATCACGCAAAATTTCATGGTGTCATCATTTTGCCTATTCTATTTTTAAATAAATTTGTTTTAATTTCAAGTTGCATAAATTTTTTACTTTTAAATAAATATCTGTAAAAATATTGTGACTTTAAAATTTAAATAGGTTAAATATGAACTAATTTATCATCTAGGAACCTTTCGTAATATCTTCCTTAAAACAATTCACCCTAAAAAACTTATTTGATTTTTAACATGAAGGCAAAACTCATCAATAATTCTAAGAGCTTAAATAAATTAAAATCTTGACAAAATTTTATATTTCCTTAAAAGCTTTATACATTTTTTGAGTATTTTTGTATAATTTGACTTACCAAAAAATATCTTTAAGCAAATTTTTAGAGCTTTTATATAAAAACATTTTTTTAATTTATCTCTTTAAAGCTTATGAATAAATATTTGAATAAAACACCTTAAAATACTCTTTTTTTTTTTTTGATGTCATTGATTTGAATACCACATTAAATAAATATAGCAAAGCAATAAAAAATAAACATTTTGTTAGATTTTGACCAAAAGGTAAAAATTTTTAAAATGCTTATGTCATTTTTTTTTCTAAAAGATTAAAAAAAAACAATGTAAAATTTTGAAATTTAGTTTAACACTCAGGGATAAAACGTGAGAACAAAGATAAAACTGTTTTGAAAAAAAATTCAAAAAAAATGTTTTTTTTTTGATTATTTCTCTAACTAATTTTTATTTATTTTTTGCTCAATCATCATAATAACAAAACTAAAATAAAATTTTAATAATAAACCCATAATATAATTCTATATCTGTTACCCTATAACTAAAAATGAAAAAAAAAAATCGATTTCTATAGCTTTCTAAATTGTAAAAAAAACGCATCTACAAGTTAAGCATCCATCAATTTTTTTAAATTCTGAATTTCTAGTTTTAAGTCTTGATATTGAATTAAACTCATTCATTGTTTCATAAACACTCTCATATTCCTCACTGGTTAACATCATATTATTAAATACTAAAATATTAGCTGCACTGTCTTCTGGTACTTGAACAAAATTGTATTTAAAATTTGCTTTTTGAACGATTTGCTCATGAATTAATTGAGCTTCTTTACTTGAACTTATCAAAATTGTGTCCTCATTTAACATTGACATGAAAGATTTTAAATGTAATCCTTCTGTAACTTGACACGTGATCACTGGATATTCACTAAAAAATTCTTTGAACTCGTCTACTCCGCTTTGGTTGGTTCTAGTTGTTAGACCGATTATAAATTCACGACCTGTAAACATACAATCACCACCTTCTAAAAAAGAATTTTCCAAGTCTTTAATACCGCCTAAAACGAGGCCTAAATCAGATGCAATTTGTGAATATTTGACGCGTACTTGTTCCGTCTCGCCTCGTCTAGACACTGCGCCAGGATTAGTAATAAAAATTTTATTTCCTAAAGCGATACTTGTGTCCTCGACAAAAACTCCATCCGAATAATTTTCATCACTTTGAATTTTAATTAATTTCAAACCAGATTTTTCTAAAGTATCAAGATAAGATTGGTGTTGACGGCGTGCTAGGTCTAAATCAATTGGTTCGTGGTCATCAAGACTTAAACCATTGTTTAATGAATGAGGTATATCTTCACAAACCAGGGCGTGCGTGTAAAAAAAAGGCTTCATTTTAAAAAACAAAAGCTACAATAAAATAAAAAAATGAAATTTTAAATTATAATTTTTTGTTAAATTTTTAATTTAATGCTTTGCTGAAGCTTTTTTATTTTGATGTTGTTAATGATAAGGAGTAGAAAAAAAATTTAACCCGAGGCGGGACTCGAACCCGCAATCTTCGGTTTAGGAGACCGACGCCTTATCCATTAGGCCACACGGGCGCTGATTTACTAAGCAAATATTTCAATAATCAGAATTAGAAGCAGTATAATCAGGTCAATTTATAAGAAAAAAATTTTTATCCGCTTGTTTTTTCATTTAAAAATAAATTATTAAGTAAAAGTTTTTTAATTTTGAAAAATTTTTTTTTGAATTTTGTTGAAAAAAAAATTCAACCCGAGGCGGGACTCGAACCCGCAATCTTCGGTTTAGGAGACCGACGCCTTATCCATTAGGCCACACGGGCTTCTAATCAACTCTTGATTTATTTAATCATTCAAAGTTAAAAATGACCAATTCTATCGATTTTAAGACTTTATTTTTATTCAAAAAAAATAGATTGCGGTTAGATTTTTTTAAATTAGGAAAAAACTGGCGTGTATGAAACGATTTATTTTTAGCCAAATCGAGTTTTTTGATTTTTGAAAGGCACTTTTATTAACCCTTACTTTTTAGAAATTTTCTAAGAGTTTTTTTTTGTTGCTAAATTTCTTTAGATTTTCATAAATTTATCAAAAAGAAATATAATATCAAAATTTTCTGTAAAATTACAAATAAATAATTATGAAGAACAAAATTTTACCAATTTTTTTTACCAAAATAAACGTAACTTTTACCGTAAACCTTTGTCTACTACTTTTAGAAATAAGGTTGAATTTTGGGTTAACTCTATATGGAAAACTTCCCATCGATACCATGTTATAGCAATTTTTTTAATTTTTTTTAGAGTATATGTCAAATTGAACCTTTTTTCCAATAGTAAAGCCCAACGTTGGCCTTTTTTCTAGCAAAAAATTTAGTTTAATACCAATTTTAATTAAAAAATTTGAAAGTTAACTTCAAAAAGATTTAATCAAAAATTTTAGCTTTATTTTATTTTTTAAAGTTAAGTATATAAGTATTTTGGTCGCGATATTGAGGTATAATTCGATAATTTTATAATGAGCAGGTGAACTTGGTCCTTTTTTTGCTTATTTCGATCTTCAATAAAATCATTTTGCCAGTTGATTTTAATTTTCAAAAAAAGTGCTATTTCACTGTTTGACTCGACTAGGTGTAAGGGATAAGTTTTTTCCATAATTTCATCATGTTTCGAACCCATCACTGACACTTTCAGAATTAAAATTTCAGAATAAAAATATTTTACTCTTTGGAAAATTCAAGTTTGTAATTCACTTTTTACCGAATCAACAGCAAATGATGTAGATAAATTTTTAACTTATGACGAAATGAGTTCAATTTCAGGAGAGAAGATTCATTATTTATTTATTGTCGATACTTTAAGTCACATTGACAAATAAAATAAAAAAAAGAAAAGGTTAATAAATAAGATTTTTGCCATAAAAATTAGTATATAAAAATTATCATTATTAGACATTAAGACATTCTTAATAAAAGATATAATTAAAATCATTTAACATTGAAGTAAATTTTTAACAAATCATTTAGAATTTTGTATAGATGAAAAAAATCTTGTTTGTTTTCAAAACAGTATGCAATGCTAGGTATAACCAACTTTACCGAATCAACAAGACCCAAATTAGGACATTTAAAACAAAATTTAATTACCTATTTAAAAAAAAATCTTGTGTTTAAAGTAAATCTCACTAACCGACTCAATTTTAAGTGCTTCATATAAAAGGCTGATATGAGTAAATTTTTTTAGACCAATAATTCTCTTAAGGAGCAAATTTTGACGTGTGTCTAATTCATTTAAAAGACTACTCGGAATAAGAATATTGCCTAGAAAACGTCTAAAGATTGATGGCATTGTGAATTTTGGTGCAAAATAACAGTACAAAAATAATCAAACTTGAATTAAAAATTAAAAAAAAATCTGGGTATGCAACTTATGAAGTTGCACTTAGTTGCATATTTTATATATATGTATTCTAGAATACATCGAGAATACACTAAGAATACATTGAGAATACACTAAGAATTAGGGGTGTCCATTATACTATAATTGGTTGAAGTAAACAGGTATAAGTATTAAATTTTATACTTTATACAACACTTGCCTCGAAAAATTTAATTTTGCTAACCATTCAAAAATTTATACTAAAATTTTCGATTTTTTGCTTATGTTATTTTTAAGATCAAAATAATAAATTCAAAATTAAATTGCTATTTTTATAAACGAAATGCTTGCTAAGAATTATGTTATTAGGCAGCAAATTTTTCGCTTGGTCAATTTGAATAAAAAGCGTAAAGAAATTTATTCTTCTCTGAATTTGGCGATTATGGAATTTGTTTTTCGGTAAATTTTAATTTTTCATCCATATAAATATAATTTGTTTTTTTTGCAGAATGTAAGGCAATTAATTTCCCGTTTCAAGAACCAAAACGAACTTTTAAATATAGGAAATTTACAAAAATAAGCGAAACCATCTTAGAATACATAGGAGTAATTTTAAATCAAAATTTTTTACTTTAAAATTTTTTCTTATATTTTTTTTCAAGTATTCAACGCTTAGACAAAAAGGCTTTAACAGCTCTATCTTATGAGATTTTAAATGTGTTTTGGTTAAAACTAAGTGATAGACTAATTAGGTATTACAGGAGAAAAATAGGTTAATTTTAAATATGTATTTAAAAAATTTGAAAATTTATTTGGCATTTTTTATTTATTTGTAAGGTTTTCGATATCTTCGTACGTACGAAAAAAAACCTTTTTTAACTGGCGTCCAAAAGAATCAACGTTTTTTATGTTGCCTAACACATCAAAATTTCGACTTTAGTCAGTATATATTTGTTGATGAAACTATGATAAGAAATTTAGAGTGTCCACTTTATCAATTGCGATATCCTGCCACTTATCCCGAGTCTGTTGGGAGAAATTCTAATTACAGAACAAAATTAAATATCTGGGGTACAATTTCTTCCAAAGGACCTTCAGAATTTCTTGTAAAAATTCTTTAATTTTATGAAAATATTCTCTGTATAATATTAATTTATTTTAAAGACTTTTACAAATAATCTCAATTCTGATGGTTATAACGAAATTTTAAGTACCAGTTTGATTCCCTTTAGTTTTCAAAATTTTCTGTTTAAACGCTTTTTTGGTGCATGAAAATGATAGAAAGCATACAACACAAAAAAAACATTCAAATACTAGCAAATTCGAGTATTAAATGGGTAATGAATATTTGAAGAGAAGACTTAATATTTAAAGAAGATTTTTAATAATTCTTTTTTAGGACAGGACACCAGCTTACCCTCCAGACTTAAATCCTATAGAGGACCTTTGGAGTGATATGAAAGACTTTGTTAGAAAAAAATTGTGCAAAACAAACGAAGAAATTAATAAAACATTCAAGAATATCACTCAAATTTAACCCCAGAAAAATGCCAAAAATTTATTAGTAAATTAAATAAAGTAAATAAAAAAATACTTAAAATTATCAAATATAAAAAAAATTCTACTTAAAGGTTGTACCTGTGGTAATTGAAAGATTACCTGAATGGTCGGATATGTAGAATATTTATTTTTGCTACAAAAATAAAATTTATCTTTAATTTTTTTTATTTCATTTATTCTTCCAATTAAAAATGGAAAAAATTGAATTTCACCGTTAAATATTTAATTGACGTCAAGTGACGTCATCTGACGTCAGCTAAAATATATCATGTTTAAACGTAAAAATAAAACTGACGTCAAATGACGTCATGTGACAAATGCATTTCCACCAAGGTAAAACTAACTTCAACTAACCAAACCACTCTGATTAGTTTATTTATACCCATTATTTTTGCTTTGCAATTTATCCTCCAGCTTCAGCTCAGAATTCGGTACGGTATATTAAGATTAAAGCGATAGCAAAATGTTTTTGCTTAATATCAACCACTTTCTAATTTTAATTTCATTAATCATTTCTTTTACTAAAAATAAAATAAAAATAAGGTGCGCGTCATTCAATACGTATCGACATCAATTTTTCCCAGATATCTATATATTATTTTGTAAAGAAAAAAATCAACGGTATATAACATTATATAGGTTTCATATATAATAATAGAGATATAAGGCTTTAAAAAATTTATTGGCTCTTAGAATTTATTCGATAAATTTGAATAATTTAGCCTTGGTAAAAACCTTTAAACTCTTTAAACTAATTCTTATTACAAAAATTTAAAATTTTGCACTGTTTTTTTTCAATCTTAAGTGGAGAGAGACCCAAGAAATAATCCAAGAAACCCGAGTTCTATGATGACCCAGTAACGCACAGTACAAGGAAATACTTAAAGAAGAAGTCATTCGAAACAAGTGACTAAGAGAGCATTTATTTTAATTTTGTTTTAGTTTTTTGTTTGATTTTTGTTTTCTTTTTTTATAAAGTTCTATTGATTTTTCGTCGAAAATATTCAAGTTGATTTAAGTTAAGTCATAATTATAGACGTCAATTTTTTGGTGTCGCTTAATTTATCAAGTCAAATTAATGACGTCAAAAATATACACGTCATAATGACCGTCCACCTACAGTTGGCGTTACACTTTTATTTAAACCACTGTATTTATAATTTTAGGGGGCTGTGAATTTCATGTCAATTCGCTCATTTCAATTCGCTATTTTTTCTTTAACTTTTTTTCCAAACATTAAAAATTAGTTCTGCAAAATGTTACAATACGTAGCAAATTTGCTACATAAATTTTCTTACTGTGCTAAATCTCTGCAAAATATGTGCAAATACATATACTGAGTTTTTAATAATTTTTTTCTGCATTTTGGGTGCACACATTTTGCAGATTAATAATGGGAATGTAGCAAATTTGCTACATCTTGTAACATTTTGCAGAACTATTTTTTAATGTTTCGAAAAAAAGTTTTAGAAAAAATAGCGAATTGACATGAACTTCACAGCCCCTAATTTTAGGAAAACAAAAAATGTTTTATTTAACTCAAATCAATATTTGTCAAATGAATTAAAATATTTTTATTTTATTCTTAGTAGAGGAAATGATCTAGTGAAATTAAAATTAGAAAGTGATTGATATTAAGAAAAGATTTATAGCTAACATAACTTTATTCTTACTTTATTTTAAAGGAAGAATAATAAAAAAAAACGTTAAATTTAACTAAAAAAAGAAGGCATTAGATGTAAACATGTGTTATTTTTATTATTACTTAATTTCTTGATCGATTATTTCCTTACTGAATCTTATATTTAAGTGCTTTGTTATTCATTGAAAATAAGTAATTTTAAAAATGAGATTAAATTTTACTCAATATTTTTTAATAAATTTAACCATTATGGCAATTCATTCAGAATTTTTCCAAATACAAAAAGATTTCGAGATTGAGTCCAATGAGTCAATATTTTTCATTTCACAATCAAAAGTCAATAATTTGTTTATGTGCTTTAAAATTTGTAAACCAGAACCAAAATGTGCTTATTTAACTTTTAAATCAAACAAATGTAGTCTTTACACAAAATATGCTTCTTTTATTAAAAAATATGATCAAAACTCTGTGATCTACACTAGGCTCTCAACTTCCGAGTAAATCATAAAATTAAAAAACTTTTTATTAAATTGCTAATTTTTTTTATTTTGAAAGTTTGAAAGGTTTAGTTTATTATTGGCCAGTATTTAACTCATCAACAAATGATATTGTAAGTAAAGCTGATTTGTATAANTAATTTTCTAAAAAATATATAAATCTCTAAGAGAACTCTTGGAGAATCTAAGAAAATTTTTTCTCGAACATACTCCTTGAATTCTCCACCGAGAATTTGAGATGGGCTAATTTTCATCATTTCATCTAATTCTGTAATATGATTCAAATTTAACTGGAACTCATTTATAAAATCTTCAAGTGGACCGGTTTGTTGGGTTTTCATTAATTTTTTAATTTTTATATCCTCATGACCTTTATTCTTAAATCTTTTTCTAAATTTTTTTTTAAAATCTTCTCAACTAGTTTTAGGATTTTTTAACAATATTCGTTTATAAACCTGTTGTGCATTATTTTTGCAGTAAGATCCTGCGTAATACACTTTTTCTTTTTTAGGAATATTTGCATTCCTGAGATTTATCTCTAAACTAAATAACCATCCTTCTAAATCTTCAGATAGTTTTCCTTCAAAACAGGTTTGAGTCCAAGTAATCGGATATATTCTACCCGTATTTTCCTCTTCGGTATCTCCTAAAAGTCCACCTATTTCATTATCTTCCTCCTCTGTTAAATTAATTTTTTTATCAAAGATTTAAAAGATTTTGAAGTTGTGGGTTTAGCAGATGCATTACCTTTTTGAGATGCTTCTAAGATTTTAATTACATCAAAAAACCTTTAATTACCTCTAAAGTTTTATTATCAAAATCGATAAAAGCTTTTAGATTAGAGTCATTTTCAGCCTTTTTTCTATTTTCAACATTTGTAACTAACAGGTTACTTATTAGATCGGCCATTTCAGCATCCGTGTTAATTGACACATTATCAACTTCTTTTGAATTCATATTTTACCGAGCTGCTACCAACTGTAACGAAGGATGATTGAGGATTAAAGTGATTTGAATATTTTATGTGAATACTTAATTACTAAACTT
>NTPY01000756.1:0-33304 GCA_002922825.1 Brachionus calyciflorus
ATAATGGTGCTCAGTCGAATCACGATTGATTTTCTTTAAACTAATAAGATTAGCGAGTTTTTAAGTAGAAGGTTTTACTATTTTATTCTCAATACTAAGAACTCCCATACCTTAAATGAAGTTGGCCCAGGTGTTTTTTTTTAAATTGGTTGGTATTGTTTTTTCAAGGGTTCGAAGTTTTTATTACTGCACTGCTATCAATTTAATGTCGTAGCCGTAGCGTACCGTACCGTACCAGCGTACCGTACTAGCGTAATTAAATTAACATATGGCAAGTTTTCTAAAAAAGGGACACTTATAGGGGATGAAAAAATTGAAACAACAATTTAAAATATGTTTAAAAAGCGGTTAAAAAAATTTTTTTTACATTTCTTTCATCCCCTATAAGTGTTCCCTTTTTCAGAAAACTTGCCATATTTTTGGGTATATTTATAAAAGAGCTGATAAACAATATGAATCTTTAAGTAATTTTCCATAATTTCAATAAACAAATCATGTTTTTGATAAATTTAAATTCATCGTTCTATTAGTCATATTTTTCATTAAAACTTTCATTTAAATTCATACTTAAAAAAACTACTTCTCTGCTTCGATTCGGATAAAAATCTTAAAAGATATTGATCAAACCGATGCACTCTTCATTGAAGTAGTCAGCCTAATATTCAAACTATTAAAAGATACATACTTCTTTTATAAGTTTAAAACTTGTAATGTGATTTAATAAAAAATATTTTTTTTTTTATTCTAATATTAAAGCATTTAGATTCGAGTTTTTGCATTTAACTTTTTTGGTTTTTTAAAAAAAGAATTTTAGGATTTGTTTTGATTTAATATTTTATTTTAAAATTAGAAAAGTTTGAATTAAAGAATATGAAAAAAAGTATTTGTAAATGCCTAGGACCATATCACGTTGAAAGCACCGGTTCTCGTCCGATCACCGAAGTTAAGCAACGTCGAGCCCGGTTAGTACTTGGATGGGTGACCGCTTGGGAATACCGGGTGTTCTAGGCCTCTCTTTTTTTCCCAAAATTCTGATTCATGATTCTTGTAAAAATAAAAAAAAAGATTTGCCCCAAGTGAGGATCGAACTCACGACCTCCAGATCACTCTTTCAGAGATTATTCAGATTATGAGACTGACGCGCTACCGACTGCGCTATTGAGGCTTAATTTTTTTTGGGATCTTTTTAGATTAATAACCTTAAATTATTATTAGAATGTTATAAAAATTTTTAAAAGTTAATAATTAGATCAAGTTCAATGATAAAAAATATCAAAATTACTAAAAGTATGTATAAATTTTTTTTTAAACAAAATAATTTCCTTTTAGTTTTTTTTTTTAATGATTAATTGTTTTTTTTTGACAAACAATCTTAAAACTGTAAATAGTTTATTAATAATAATGATGTTTAAATCGAATTTAAAGCTTGTTTATAGCTATTATTGAGAATTGTTAGTGTTTTTTCCATGAGAAAAAGAGATAATATCTATTTTTTTCACATATTTAGTAGCATAAAAAAAAAGTATTTATTTTATCATATTGATATTTTAGGGGCAATAAATTTTTTATTATATTTATTTCTCACAGCAAAATACTTACGAAAATTACATAACCATGTTTTAAAAATTCAGAATTTTTTATGAAGATAAGATAAGATAAAAAGCTAAAAATCAACACACATTTTTATCATTTAGAAGATAACATATTTTTTTTTGGCTTTTTAAGGTAACGAGTCTTTAAATTCTTATCAGCGTAAAAATTAGTTTAGCTTAACTTTTTAATTATGATAGATGAAAGCGTATGCTCAAGTCTTTTAAAATGAGTAAATAAACTATTGAAACTATTAATATTTTAATGTTATATAATTTTGTTTTAGAGAAAAATTAGTCTAGGATCAATTCAGATAAGACCAATGAAACTAATAAAATAGGAATTTTTCACATTTTTCGAAACATGTTAAGTTAATTAAATGGCGATCAAGTGTTTTTAATTTTTAGTTACCATAGCATTTAAAATTTACCGTAGTAACCAATTGAAATTTTTCAACTACTGATTTGGAAGATCTTTCCTTTCAAGACAAATTTCAAACTCGTTTTTAATCTCTTGTCGAATTAAATTATCATTATTTCAAATAAATTATTCATATTTGAGGGGTGCAAAAAAAATTAAAAATTACAATTTCTTTTTTCAAATTATAAATTTCCTAAACTTGCACGCAATTTTTCTAAAATAATAATTTTTTACAAAATTAAAGAAAAAAAAAAGGGATTCAAATTAAGAAGTTTATTTCATGCTTTCTTTTTTTAATTTTTAGATATTTGAATGGAACTACACATTAGTTGAAACAAAAATATAGACATTTCATTTTATCTTAACTCTTTTTTTTTTCTTACTATTATGAGCAGTCCTTCTAAGATAACAAAATCTAGCTCGGCTAATTTTGAAAATCGACCAAGGAATTTGAGCTATCAATTCAGACCGAGCTATTTAAGAATGTACGATTTAGATAACAAGGACATAAATGACGCTTTTTATACTATGGCTGATACGGGTTTTATAGAGAGCCTTGTAAAACAAGCCAAAGCTAAAAAAAGTTGTCCTGACAATGTTGAATATATAGTTCTGTCTGATTCTGATGATGAAAAAGACAAAACTATTAAAAATCCGGAAGCGGAAAAAACAAATGAAAAGCCACCTGAAGTTATTAATAATATACCCCCAACACCTGAACCCGAACCGGTCCCTTTACCTGTCGAAAATGAAGCTGAAGTTATTCCTTCGAATGAAAATGATTCTGTCGAGCCAAAAACTCCTGTTGAGTCTGAGCCTGAACAGGATAGGGTTGAGGCTAGTTTTGATGAAGAAGACGACCTGCCTTTATGTAGATATGTAGATAAATCAAAAATGATTGAAAGCGATTCTGAAGAGCATGAATCAGAGGAACAAAGCACCAAAGGTAGAGATTGGTGTATATGTAAAAATAGTACTAATACAGAAAATTTAAAAACGTGTGATAAATGTGATCTATGGTATCATATTTTGTGTGCAGGCGATGAAAAAACACGTAAAAAATTCGAATCCGGTGTCAAAGTAAGCCGATTAGAAGATTTTACGTGTCTTTTTTGTCGAAATGATAAAGATATGCAAAAAAAACTTATGGACAAATTCAATCGGGGTTTGTTTGAAAAGCGTAAAAAATTAATTCAGTCTAAAAATAAGCCTCATTCGGACGAGGATAAAAATCGTTCTTCATCTGATGATGAAACAGTTAAAAAAAATTTTACTAAAAAAACTTATGAGGAAAAAAAAGATGCCATTAAGGAACGTCTTAAAGAGCAAACTCATACCAAATTACTCGCACCTAGTGAATCGAGTGATAAATCTAGACAATTATCAAAGTCACGTCAACATCTAATATCATCATCTAAAGCCACTCCTAGTCCCAAACAAAAATTAATACCTCCTCAAAAAGTTTTACCTCAAGATAAAAAAACTCCCTCAAATATTCAAATTAATAAATCAAGTGCTCAAAAATTACCCCAAATTAAAAAACCAGAACCTATGAAACAATCGACAAATCCTATTAAAACACCACCGAGCATTGAACGCAAAACAAAGCTTATAGATGCTCCCACTTCATCTCATCCAAAACCTCAAATAGTCAAAAAAGTCTCCACTGTAAATTCATCGCGCGAAACTGCTAAAAATTTACTAAGAAAATCTTTTGAAGAACGTTTAATTCACACAGATGATATTAAAATAACTCTAGATGATTTAGATAATTTGTGTGGTCGAATCGAAGAGGAAATGTACAATGTACATCATGGCAATCACGAGTATAACAATCGCATCAAAACAGTTCGAATAAATATTGCTAATAAAAATAATAAGAGTTTTTTTAGAAAAGTTCTAAATGGAAGTATCAAACCAGATCAATTGGCCGTCATGGATAAAAATGACATGAAAGATGATGATCTAAAACGACAAGATGAAGAGTTTTTAAGACAGGATATAAATGGTCGAATACAACAGTCGAAAGAAATTAACGAAGACATAATTTTGAAACAAACTGCTTTAAAATCAAGAAAGGGTATTGATGACGATCTGAGTACATTGGGTAATTATTCTCATAGTGATCAAGCAACTGATTTAAATAATAATAAAAATATTGATGAAAAAAAAATTGAGGAAACTCTAACTGAAGCTAGTATTCCATTACCACCGTCAATCATACAACCTGTAGATACGACAAGTGAACATGATACACATCAATTCGATGTTGCTTGTAAAATTTGCACTGGTTTAATACCACCACCAGTAAAAACAACAACTACTGAACCATCACCACCGATCAATGACAGAAAACGAAAACATGATCCTGATTTTGACTCTGATCCTGAATTCGAATCCCAACCCAAATTCAATAAAATTCCAAATAAAATAAATGAAACAAAAAATGCAACACCAGATATTAGCAAAACATTTATAAGCTATCCAACACCAATAACACCTCAAATAACGCCAAAACCAAGCATGTCTTCATACCAAAAAGCAAATAAAAATGAAGTATGGTCAGGAACTGTAAATTTAATAGCACCTGATATGAAACTTCATTTAAAATCAAAGATGATCTGTATCAATGATTTTTCAAGCTCGCCCAATTTACTTAAGGAATTGGATTTTTTCTCAAGAACTATGATTCATAAAGGAGTAAGAGAGCTCAATTGTGTCAAAAGCCACTTTATAAACATATGGCATGATCCGGCTTATAATATTAAAAATTATTTGGTTTTTAAATTTGAGGCGAATATGACACAGAAGAGCTCACTTCAACCACCTTTATTGAAAACAATGATTGAAATTGAAAGTGATCAGGTCCTGGGTAGTTTATATGAGAGATTAAAAAATGAAAAAAATGAATATCATGCTATTGAATTGCCTAAATATTTTCATCAATTAGGCGATAAAATATTTTTGATAACACTTAGAAAAATTACAATGTCGGATAGTTTGGATGCTAATTTAAAAGAGAAATATTCAATTTTGACTAGTCGATCATCAGATACTGTCTTAGGGTTTTTGGTCAAAAAGGACTCGAAACGAAAAGATCCTGAAGAAAGTGATTTAGAGGCAAAAAAGTCTCGTTTGAGTCCTACTGAACAAGAAAAAAATAAGCAAAATGAGACTAAACCCGACAAGTCTACGGATAAACCATCTGATAAAGAAAAATCTGAAAAATCTTCTAATTTGGCTAGGGATCCAAGAATACGCACGAAAAAACAGGAAAATGTTTGTACTAATCCAATGCAAGAAATTGAATTGGACAAACAGGTTAAGAGCTTTTTAAAGAATGTTTTAGACGATGTTAAAAAAGACACTAGTCAAATTGATGAAGAGCTCAATAATGAAATTTTATCAAATATTCCCGAACAGCCTGTATTTGAAGAGAAAACTGAAAATAAGACTGAAAACTCTTCGGATGATAAAGTTTTAAGCTTAGATTTATACAAGAGAAAACGTTTAAAAAATGATAAAATTGAGAATACAATTGAGATGCCCCAATCGGTTAGTGAGAATATCGAATCAGTAGTTGAAGCTGAAAATCCTGTTGTAACTTCTGAATCTGAAAATTTTATACTTATAAATACCATGATGGAAAGACTCGCTAGTGAAATTCCTATTGATGAGGAGCGTATGCATCAAATTTTGATCAATTTTAAAGGACTCGGAATTTTAAAGGGTTTAAATGATGATGAAAAATCGAAATTGAAAGTAAAATATGGTTCGGTTCTGCCAGAATTAGTCGATATTGTTGTGCTAGGGGGTGATTTGAGTGAAGATAAAAAAAGTCCAGAAAAAATGGATGAAAAAAAGGAAGATACTAATGAGCTTTATAATCCGTTCGAAAGTGAAGCATCGAATTCAACTGATAAACCAGTTGAAGCTTTAGAAAAAGAGAATATTGAGGTTAAAAAAAGTGATAAAATGCCATTACCACCTAATGAGCAATGGCAAGGCTCGAGTAAAGAACAATTTGTTGGATTACTTAAATTGCACAAATCTTCTCAAGAGCGAAAAGAAAAAGGCCTAACACATGATTTGACTTTTGAGAGTAAACAATGGGACTTGGACGAGTCTAATTTCAAAAAATTAGACGAAAATTTAGTCCCATCATATGAAGATTCGCCAAAGGCTAAAGAAAAACAAGTAGACGATGGTCTAGGCGATGATGTTGAAAAAGAAAATACAAGTGATTCGGAATCATTGAAGAAAAAAAAAAGTAGACATTATCGCAATAATAATGAGTCTAGTGATTCAGAAACATGTGAAAGTCCTAAGCATAGAGAAAGTCATAAAGATGCTTTAAGATATCGACATGGTGAGATTAGGCAAAAATCGACAGCTAGAAAATCATGTTCTGGAATAAATGGTAATATTCCAAAATTTAAAGTAAAAAGTAGAAGAGACTCCGATGACGATTCCGACTATTATCGATCAAGTTCACATAGATCAAGCTCGAAGAGATATGACTCTAGTAGATATCATAAATCAAAATATTAAAAAAAAAAATTTTTTTTCAATTTTTTATCTCAGGCATTTCTAATTCAAATTGGTTTAATTTTTATGTGGTATTTTTTTAAAAAGGAACACATTTAAAAGTTAAACTAAATTAAATCCGGTTTTTTAAAATTTAGTAAAAACAAACTAACTCAAAATCAGTATTATTTTTTTTTTCAATTTTTTTTTGTTTAAAATTCAAAGAAATTTAAGAATTTTACAAATTTAAATAGTATAATCTACCTCGTAAATTTTTATACTCGTTTATTTTTTTTTGGAGTATTTTTTTTGTTTTTGAGCAAAATAGAACAGGATTCAGGGTCCTAAACTTTTTTTCTTTTGTAAATCCAATTTTGTTTTTTTTTTTTGCCATGTAACTATGAGTAGTAGATTCAAGTTTTTTTCATGTATTTTTTTTCCATTTGTAGCTTTTCGTTATTAACTTTATATGTTCTCATTTTTTTTTTCTTGGTTATTGTTGTAATTTTATGTAAATTAATTTCGCTAATTAAGGAAGTAAAAATAATAAGCATTTTTTTTTTGTTACTCTTAAATGATAATGGTATTTTTTGTTTCTTAAAATATATGATTACATAATAAATATTTGAAAATATTTTAGTATTTGTTCAAGTTTTTGAAGCATAATAAAATTAAAAATGAAATTTTAATTGTAATTAAAACAAAAAATAACAAATTGTTTATTTTATGTTGTGTTTATATATATAAATTTTTTACTAGAAAATTGTATAGTTTTCTAAATGAAAAATATCTTTTTTGGTTACCCAACCGTCCGGTCATCCTATACTTAAAAATTTTGGTTTCGAAATTTTGGCTGAAATTTTTTAGCTATATGAATCAATTTTAATTTTTAACATATATTTGAATAAACTAAATTAAAAGTGCGTCCGTATCGAAGTAGGTATTATCTGGTCCAAACCGTATTCGTAGCCGTACAATATTAGTCGCTCACATGCAGAGTTCGGGACTCGTCATTTTTTTCATGACTCTTGAGTCCGAATGTCATTTTCAAGTGATTGACATGGAAAATTTTTTTTTAAATACAGTGTTCCGTGTAAAAATTACGTGAAATTACATAAATTTACCAAAGTAAAAAATTGTAAAATCACCAGAAATTACCAGATTTTACGTAATTTTTAGTAAAAATTAAAAAATCCAAAAAAAGCCAAATTCATAAATTTACTTAAAATTTCGGTAAAAAAAAGGTAAATTAAAGTAAAAAATACTAAAAAAAAATAGTGGGAATTATTATGAATTTATTTTTCGAAAAAAAGAATCGTTTTTTTTTACTATTTTTTACTTTCATTTACCAAAATTATACGTATTTACGTCAAAAATTAAGTTTTAATTTTTAAAAAATTAGAAAATTTTGGCTCAGACTTGAGTCTGAATCATTTTTGTATCAGAAAAAAGGATTGGACTCAAGAAAAAGTGACACGAGTCTTGTTTGAATTAAATCAAATTTTCGTGTCCCGATCTGTGTTCTCATGTTTCCAAAATGAACGTTCACGAACATTTATTTAAAAAAAAAGTTGACTGTCATGTTTAAATTAATGACTAAAAGCTTTCAAAATAAGTAAGAGATAAAAGAAGACTTTTTATGCTAAAAAAATAAGAATACATCAAACAAAATTCTTTTGAAAAAGTTTCCAACATCTTCAATAACTCAATAATCGTCCAAGGCATCCCAAATTTTCAATAAATATTATGGAAAAAATAAACTTAAAAGATCCTTCATTCTATTATTTAATTATAACGCAAACTCTTTAAAAAAATAATCCGAATATCTGTGATTGTGAGAAAAAATTTGAAACTGGTTATTAAATTTATTTTGATTAATGAAAAAAAAATTTGGAATTTATGATTATCAAGTCTTTGATATAATCTTTAGAAAACCATTTAACTGTTATGAACAAATCGATATGATTGGGTCCTTTGTAGAAAATTGGCAAGTGTAATTTTTCAAAAAATCAATAGAAAAAAATTTAATTTTTATATTTTTATTATTATTTTAAATACATAAAATACTTAAAATAAATTACCATATAAATGGATAAATTCTCTTAACAAATTTTATGTGTGAAAAGTAAAAAAAAATCGATTTATATATTTTTGAGTACATAATAAACTTTAAAAAAATTTTGACTAAAAAATGTGTATAAACTAAATTCTAAGCTTAATCGACTTCTTCCATTCTTGAAGCTTCTTCTAGTGGTGGTACATCATCAACTGGTTTTGTCTCTTCTTCGACAACTTGTTCTTGTTCATCTTCATCAATACCTAAGCCCATTTTGATCATTCTAAAGATACGTTCACCATGGGTTTGTGGATTTTCCAATGAAAAACCAGATGACAACAATGAGGTTTCGAATAACAAGACAACTAAATCTTTAACTGATTTGTCATTTTTATCAGCATCGACTTTAGTTTTCAATGATTTGACAATTGGATGATCTGGATTGATTTCTAAGTGTTTCTTGGCAGCCATGTATCCCATAGTGCTGCTATCTCTTAAAGCTTGAGCCTTCATGATACGCTCCATATTGGCGGACCAACCGTATTGAGACGTTACAATACAACATGGTGATGAGACCAAACGAGTTGAAACAGTGACTTTTTCGACTTTTTTGTCCAAAATGTCCTTCATAACTTTGCACAAGTTTTCGTATTTTTCAGCATCGGATTCGCGTTTCTTTTTCTCTTCTTCATCTTCTGGTAATTCTAAGCCTTCTTTGGTAACTGAGACTAATTTCTTACCGTCGAATTCTTTCAATTGTTGAACACAGTATTCATCAATTGGTTCAGTCATGTAGATTACTTCAAATCCGCGCTTTTTAACTTTTTCAACAAAGGCAGATGAAGCTACGACGTCACGGCTTTCACCAGTAATGTAATAAATATCTTTTTGATTTTCTTTCATTCTTGAGACATAGTCTTTCAAGCTTGATGCTTCATCACCTGATGCAGATGTTTGATATCTCAAATATTCGCATAATTTCTTGCGGTTGGTTGAGTCCTCGTGAATACCTAATTTGATATTTTTGCCGAATTGTTCGTAGAATTTTTTGAAGTTTTCTTTATCTTCACTAATTTCCTCAATTAATTCCATACACTTTTTGACTAAATTTTTACGAATGACCTTGAGGATTTTAGATTGTTGTAAAGTTTCTCTTGAAATGTTCAATGGAAGATCTTCAGAGTCTACGACACCTTTAATAAAGTTCAAATAGTCTGGCATTAATTCTTCACAATTGTCCATAATGAAGACTCTACGAACGTACAATTTAATTGAGTTCTTTTGTTTCTTGTTTTCGAAGAGATCGAATGGTGCTCTCTTTGGAATGAATAACAAAGCTCTGAATTCCAATTGACCCTCAACTGAAAAGTGTTTAACAGCCAAATGATCTTCCCAATCGTTGCTTAACGATTTGTAAAATTCACCATATTCAGCTTGTGAAATGTCTTCTGGATTTCTGGTCCACAATGGTTTAGTTTTGTTCAACTCTTCTTCATCAGTGTATTTCTCCTTAATTTTCTTCTTCTTTTTCTTGTCCTTATCGGCACCTTCGTCTTCTTTATCTGAGCCCTCTTCGATTTCTTCAACTTTTGGTTTTTCTTCTTCGTCTTTTTTCTCCTCATCTTTTTTCTCTTCTTCAGCTTCATCATCGCTAATCTCTTTTTCTCTTTCTTTCTCGACTAATAATTTAATTGGATAACCAATAAATTGCGAGTGTTTCTTGACAATTTCTTTAATTTTTTTCTCGTCATTGTATTCAGCTTGATCTTCTTTCATGTGTAATACAATTTTAGTACCACGACCTAATGGTTCTGAGTTATCAACTTTAACAGTGAAGCTACCACCAGCTGATGATTCCCAAGTGTATTGCTCATCATCGTTGTGTTTAGTAGTTACGACGACTCTATCAGCGACTAAGTAAGCAGAGTAGAAACCAACACCAAATTGACCAATCATAGAAATATCAGCACCAGCTTGTAAGGCCTCCATGAAAGCTTTAGTACCAGATCTGGCAATAGTACCCAAGTTGTTGACTAAATCAGCCTTGGTCATACCAATACCAGTATCGATGAGTGTTAAAGTATTGCTGGCTTTATCTGGAATGACTTTGATGTATAAGTCTTTGCATGAGTCCAATTTGTGTGGATCAGTTAAGGATTCATAACGGATTTTGTCCAAAGCATCTGAGGCGTTTGAGATCAATTCTCTCAAAAAGATTTCTTTGTTTGAGTAGAAGGTATTGATGATCAAACTCATCAATTGGGCAATTTCGGCTTGAAATGCGAAGGTTTCAACTTCGCCTTCTTGTGGTTGAACTTGTGACATTTTTGTTTGTTTTTCTAAAATTGAATTATTCTTGAAAAAATATTTTTTGTTGAAAAAATGGTCAGACTTAGAAAAAAAATACTGTATTTATACGATTGAAAAGAACGATCCAGAAATCGAAATTTCGAGAAAATTCTAGAATTGACGTCACACAGAAATACTAAGAAAAAAAATTAAAATTTTGGAAGGAGCTTATCGTAAAGGAGGGTAATCTAAAACTAGAAATAAATTAAACGCGCCTAATTATTGTGTTTGCTACATAGTAACATAAAAATTATAATGCTGAAATCAAGTGCGTTTTTTTTATTTTTTCTTAGATGAAAAAAATTTCAAATGAAAATGCAAATTTTGAAAAACATGCTTGTTCTATTTAGAACATTCTATTCTATATTCTTGCTGTTAAGCATTTTCATTCAACTTGAAATATGTGCGCCTTTTTTCCCCAAACGAATTCATTAAAATTTAAGTTAGAATTTCTTTGAAATTATAAATCATTTATTCAAAATTCATTCTGAATTACATTAACTTTAACTTCAATATTAAAATAATTTATTTTTGTCCTTAAATAAGTTCAAATGTAATTATTTTTTTGGATTCTTAACTGGAAATGCATTTTATAATTAAGAAGTGCTTGAATTCATAAAATTTTGACCTTTTAGAAACGATTCTTAAACAATTAATCATTTTAAATAAAAATAGTATAAAAAAACATAAAAAAACGAAAAGTAAAATTAATTTCTTTTGTGAATGCTATGTTCTGTTTAGTAGTATTTAAATAGACCGTTCAAATTTTTTTGGATCGAACTGTAGCGTTTTTTCCAAATTTTTATTTTGCAAAAAAAAAGCCTTACACGAAAAAACCTGGAGTCCCATTTCTTAAACATTTACAGTCAAAATTTATAACAAACAGTTCAACATTTTCACCCTAATTGGCTCACTACCGATAAGTAAAGTTACCTTTTTGACCATAAAAACCCTCCTCTAAAGATACATTTTCTTGTAGAAAATTGTTTTAGCTTTCGCGCAAGACCATGAACTAAGCTACAGGACAAATACTTCAATGTCGATTAGCATCGGAAAAAAGTCCTCCTTTTCACCTTAAAAAAAAACTTCAGTAAATTCGACCATTAATTTTCTGGCTCAAAATTTTATGAACTTACACGCAAAATTATTATTGTAGCTTTTGGACTCTTTGTTCGTCCTGCATAATCATCCAAAAATTAAAAAAAAAGGATTTACGAACCAATTCTTTACGACTCGAAAATAATTGTAGAAAATTTCCTCAGTTTATAAACTTACTGTAATGTCGATAGCTAAATTGTTTACAACAGATTTAAAATAAAGATGCAATTAAGTGCTAACTAAATATGATTCAAAGATTATAAATGAAAAATTCAATATTATTCTCTTTATTTATTAGCCAAATTTTGAATAAATTTTTACATGATTTTTTGATAAAGGAAATAAAAAAAGAAGTCCATATTCAGATAGATCATTAATAACTGAGTAAGATGACGTGAAAAAAGGTGGGGGTGCTTAGGAAAATATATGTGGTGTGTTATATTTTCCTAAGCACCCCCACCTTTTTTCACGCACAGGGGCTTGGCTGTTCTAATAAATATAAAATTATCAAAAAAATTACTTTTAGAATCTTTTAAGAAGCTTTGAAAGCTTCTTAAAAGATTCTAAGTTTGAAAATATTGAAAAATACGGAAACCGCGCCCGAGCGCGTTGTTTATCGTAAATCGAGGTTTCAAGGATTCCTATTTTTTAATTTTCATAGAGCGGAATTTTTAGCTTGTTAGGCATTGCGCAAATTTTCTCTTTTATTTTTCTGAATTGGCTCAATAACTTCTCAAGATTAAACCTATTTTTGCAGAAAATAGTTAAATTATTGATCTAAAAACAATAAAAAAGTCTAAATTTCTAAGACAAGAACTCATTAATTTCTGTATTTTGATTTTGGTTTTAAGGCGAGCTAATACAATACTGATCTTTCACATGTTACCAAAATGAATTTCATGAACGTAATTTTTTAAAATTGAATGATTTCTAAAAATCCAGTTTTGAATTTAAAATTTAAAGTAACTTAGTTAGCTATATAAAAAATCAATCTTTTAAATAAAATAAAGATAACTTACATATTTTTCCAGGATTTAAATGCTAATGAGATGGTATGGAATGACCTTCTTTTTTTACTCAATTAACCCTTATAACGTCGAAAACTGAATAATGGGATTAAAGTTTTTTTTGGAACTGACTAGATGCTGAATATTGCGTGTATAAATTGAGTTGGGACTGCTAAATCTCAAGATCAATCATGTCCAATTTTCAAGATCAGTAAAATTCAAGATCTTCAGACACCTGGGGTTATCCAGTCTATATATACCTGATACCTGACGATAGCCTGTTGAATTCTCAAAATATTCAAAAATCTAGTATAATAAAACATCATGGTCTTATATATGAAAATTTATTTTTGAACAAGGTCTGAAATTATAAATTTAAATTTTTTTGAATTTTATAAAAACCAGTATTCAATTGCACCTCTAAAAATATCAAAATATTTAAAAAAAGCTACCGTAAACTCGCCCAAACAACCCCGGGGTTTAAAATCGTAAATTTGGTTTCTTACTCCGTGTCTAACACGGTTTTTAGATATTTTTACAGAATGCTTTTAAGTCGGTTTTAAAATTGAAATTTCTTTTTTTATGCGGTGTTAAACATGTAAAAAATATAATATTTTTTTAAATTTAAAAATAAATTAAATTTTATTCGAAAAATTTAATATTTATATTTAATGCCTGGTTTAAAAATGAAAATTCGATTTTAATACAAAAATTTTACTTTTGATTTTTTATAAATTATCTACTCTATTACCGTAATTATTCACCGTGGAGCCCATGTGCTTATATATGTGTCTCAGGTTTAGGCACATGTGCTTATACTGAGTTTAGAACATTTTTGCGGTCGGATTGAAATGCCGCACCACAACCCGATTTTCAAATTTGAACAGGTACCAGAACCTTAAAATTAATAAAAATAAGTCAAAATTAATATTTAGAAAAATAATAAAAATAAATTAGTTTTTGGTCTTAAAAGTCGAAATTAAAGCGAAGTGTTGACTAGTGACGATTTTACAGTTCAAATCTTTGCTCAATACCAAACAAATAAATTTACAAAAATGTTTTTTTAAACGAAAACATCAAAGATAACAGTTATTCGAATGCAGGTGGAATTTTTTTCAAGAAAATAAGGTTTTTGATTATTTTTATTCAAAATAAATTTACCAAAAGTTTGATTTTTTAAACCATAATAATTTGAAATAAAAACACTGAAATCTTTTTATCAGAGATAATAATTAAAATATTAGCTATAAGATCATGGTGTTAGTAAAATTAGTTTAATTTTTTTTTTCGGATATTATACCTGACCTTACAAACACTCTTCAAATGTAACGCCATGGGTTCTGAAGCGAGTCACTACGATATTTTAAATGTAGTGACTTCGTATTGTTATATAATCTTTTATTTATTTTTGCCCATTTTGCAATTTAAAACAAATTCAAACAACTCAAATACGTTTTATTCCTAATTGATTTGATTAGACAAAACTGAAAATAAGGTTAATTCTTAACCGAAAAAGTTCATCTAGGGCAAAAAAATACAATTTTAGCATTAACTAAACTAATATCGGCTACATAGGCCAAAAGACTCAAAAGAAAACTAAATAATATTTCAAACAGTCCTCAGCAAATGATTCGTTTTTTTTTGAAGAGTATAAACATACTGGTCTAAAAAAATCAAATTTGATCTTAAATTATGTAATTTTCAAGCATTAAAATGATTACTTATCTCGATTGTAGATGCTTTTGTCTTTTTTAAATAACCGCTAAAGACCACTTAATTCTCAAATTTTAAAAATACAATTATCCCTAATTATGAAGAAAAAATAAGTTAATTCTTAAAAAAAATTGAACAAGATGGAGTCGGTGAACATTATTACTGATATATGGTCTAATGCTTCAATTTTCTCGTTTATTGCTTTTGCTGTACATGGTATAGATGATGAGTGGAGCATATTTAGAGATATATTGTCTTTCAAACATTTAATATGCTCTCATCTAAACGAAGACATTTTTGTTAATTTTATCGACATAATTAACGAATACAAATTTTTTGGCAAAGCTTCGAAAAATTAAGTGATGGTGCATCGAATATGGTCAAAGCTTTTACAAAGCACATAAAGAAGATTACAGTTAATGCTTTCATCAATTATATCAATTATTGACGAAAAAGTCGCAGCAAAAATGAGTACTGATGGAGTTAAATCAGAAGATAAAAATGTCAAAGATGTCGGCGATGGTAATAATTGCAAGTTTTGCAAAACAAACAGAAGACATCGATACATTTCAAATAAATTTCTTGCTTAAGGCTCCCCTGAGGTCTGATTTGAAAAAAGCTTGGAGGATAATGAAAACTTAGAATCCATTTGGAACAAGGAAATTAATAACGGCTGTTATGCATTTTTCAGACATAAAAACATATAGGTTAATCTTGACTTTATTGATAAACTGAATATAAAGTACAAAAAAAATTATTAAACATGGAAGAATTTATTGTTAGGTTACAAAATGCGTATCATATTGAATACAATTCAGCTAACGCAGTTAATTTTGGTGAAGCTAACATAGAATCAAAAGCAAAACTTTTTAAATTTAGCCTTTTAGAAAACGTAAATCAATACGATATGAAGAAGCCACCAAGAAACAATAAAAATAATAAAGGAGAAAAATACACGCAATATGTAGTTCTAATAATTTTATACAAAACCGAAATAATTGCAAATTAAAATCAAAACAAACTGACTAAAGAATTTTTTAAACGGTTTTAGATAATTTAAAATCTAAAATAATAAATATTACAGTACATGGATCATAATTAAATTTAAATAAAAAATAAATTAAAATTTATGAATTCAATTTAATAATTATAATTTAAATAATAATTATTAAATTGAAAGATGTTTAATTTTTAATACTCATTATCCAAAAGAAAATAAAAATGAAAAAGTATCAAAATATCTTACCGAAAATTACGTTTTTATAATAGATTTATACTTAAAATATTGTTAATTATCGTGAATTATAACAATAATTAACGTAAAATATACTTTTGAATGGAAAGTGATAAACTTATTCTGTAAATTGCTACAAAGTATAACAATTTTGCTACACTCAAAAATATAGGTCTGCTAAAATATTGCAAATTGCATATAGAACCTTTTTCAATAGGGTGGTAATTTTGCATAGTAAAAGACTTTTTGCCGGACTGTGTTTTTTGGTTTAACAAAATTACACCAAAAAACACACTTTGTAGCAATTTACAGATTAATTTTATCAATTTCCATTCAAAAGTTATATCAGTTTGAATGAATTAAAATGACGAATTGAAATTTACTGTATAGAGCCTTACAATAAAAAACTCTATAAAGTTTAACAACCCTAATGTAAAACTTTAGTTTCCACATAGAGCTTTATTATCTATGTGTCTCAAAGGAAAGATTAAGCTCTTTTCCAAGTAGCCAGGGATTTTTCCCTAAACTATTTTTAAATAAATAAATGAAAATAAATTAAATGTTGCATGCCCTCATGGTGATAAAAAAGAAAAATATTATCATCAGATCACATAATCTATATTTTGATTACAAAAAATTTTATCTGATCATTATAACGGATTATTATTTGGTTATTCTATGGTCACATAAAAGGTGACCAATTGATCACATTCTCAACTTGATCTTCCAAAAAACTTTCACATAAATTTTTGAATGTTAAGATGAACTTATATTAGCGCAAACGACCACTTTCGTTTTTTACAATTTTCAATTTTTAGATTTTTGAGTTGATCATTTTAAGATTTACTTTCGCATTTTAGGAATTTTTATTACATTTTATATTGCTTAGAAAACAAATTTTTTTCTTGAGCATAAACTAATTGAAAAAGGAAATCAACTTCAATTTTCGATTATTTAAGTTTAGCAAATAATTTTTAGAATTCAATAAATATTTTCAAAAACAGGATGAGTTAATTTTGTAATATTTTTGATTAATTCTTTTTTTAATTTCAGTAAATATATATTCTCATCAAAATTGTATTAAATACTTAACTCAAGAGAAATCAACTTTAAAAGAAAATATTTAATTTAAACATTGTAATTTAATAGTCTATAATTTTTTGAACATTCGAATTAACTCGGACCACACAAATTAAATTATTTTAAAACACGAGCAAGACTCACTCAAAAATTTTAAGCAAAAATAAAATCAATTTCAAGTTGTTCAAATTTGAATTATTTTTTTTGTTGTACTCCCGTATCAAGTTACGCTTTATTTACTTTCGCGCAGAGTCGAAACACATCATCAAAAAAAAAATAAATTCCATTTTTTTCTTTATAAGGTAAACTTTTTAAAAGCACAAATAAGCCCAAAATCATATTTGCTTTTCTAATAAGAGTTAACTCTCTTTTTTTTTCTCTTATTTTTATTGAAATTCTCATGGATTCAGATACAACAACAACAAAAAAAAAAGAAATCGGTCAATTTTATTACAAATAAGGTTTTTTATTTTATTCTCGCAGAAATGGAATTTTTTGTTTGATCTCATTGTTTCTGAACCAGAGCTAAATAAGTTAGTCAAATATAATCTCATAAAAGATGTGCACTTAACTTTATACTACTCTCTTTCTCTCAACATTAAATAAAAAGAAGTTATATTTGTTTTTCACTTATTTCTAACAAATCTTGAAATTCCTAAATAAAACGATGGAATTTTTTTTTGTTGTTGCCAAGTAAAACAAAAAACCGACTGTGATTCTACGAAACACCGACTTAAATATTTGATCATTTTATATTTACATAAGAAATTAGAGTTTTTTGTTTTTTATTATTTTCTGATAACTTGAGTCTTGATCACCGCGCTAAAATTCTTATCTGATCTCAAGATTCCTTCTTTTTGTTTTTATGACTCGTATAACAAGGTTAGAAGATGCTTGTTAAGATAAGGAAATTAAGAGAGATGAACAACAAAAAAAAAAGACCCGATGAATATTGAAACATGTAATTAAACCACCTATATGAGCGCAGAATAAAAAAATCGAAACGGTATTTTAATCACGTAGAGCCGAAATAGATCCTCTCTTTTTATTTTATTGTCACTGGACTCAACCAAAGTCAAAAATATGGAAAAACACGTGAATAACTTAGATTTTACGGAGTGTTAATTCTAGAGCAAATAAATCGAATATTTTCTAGTCGGTAGATTTTTAACTTAAAAAGACAGAGAGGCCTATTTCTATAAAAAAAATTTTAAATTTCAAATACGTGATTTAATTTTTTTGAAATATTAAATTTCAAATTATTTTAAAATACCTTTGTAAAGATAATGATTGAAAATTAACAACAACAAAAACAAAAAAAAAAGAAATGAATGTGAGTTCTCTTATTTTTAGCGAAATTTGTTTTGATATCCGATATCAAGCTATAAATCTCTTTGCAAAAAAAAAATTTAAATTTGTTTTTAAATTGCCGTCTTTAATTAGTAAGTCATGGCAGTCACTAGGATAAAGAAAAGAGAGTGAGAGAGAATATCGATTTCATTTTAAAATAATCAATTTGTACAGTATGACTTAATAACTCGATATTTATTGATAATTAATCTCTAGATATTTCTCTTTTATTAAGGGATTCTATTTCAATTATTTATATTACCTAGGTACAACTACTCCAAGTCCAGTCATTCTTTTAAAAAGAAATCGATATTCCCTAATAATCCAATATCTTTATTTATGTATAAAATTACGCGATTTGTGTGTTATATCTTTTTTTAATAAATGATATATCTTTCTCTCTCTCTTTGACTCAATGAGATAAATCTTATTTTTCTTGTTAAGTTCAAAATTGATATTTAAACAAACAACGAAAAAAAAAGTGACAAGCTGTTTTGCCTTTTGAAATTTGATTCTAATAATCCTTAAACGGCTGTTGACTTATTTTCAGAATCATTCCAAAAAGTCAGTTTTGTTTGCTTTGGATAAAATTCCAAAAATTGAAAAAAAAACTTGAAAAAATTTGAATATTTTCAAAAATGAAAAAGAACTTTTAATCCTTGAAAATTTAAATTATTTTCCTTTTTTTTTTATTTATTAAAATTCAATACCTCTCGTCTGCTCTAAACACTTTTTTCAAGTGCTTAACAAATAACCAAGCATTTTTGACTTGATTAAATACTACTTATAATTTTTTGCCAAAAATTAAAAATTGACAAAGTTATAGCTTCGAATGACTTGTATAATAAAATTTTATTTGTGCAATATTTAGACTTTTTATTAAAGCCAATAATTTTTATCAATTAAACTAGAATTAAATAATTGTTGTATTGGTTTTTTTGAATTTAACCCTAGAGCTAGATTTAACTTATTTGAAAAAAAAGAACTGCGTTGCTCTCGAATTAACGTCCTTCCTTTACTACATTCATTTTTGCTGGAGTACGAATAATATGAAAGAAAATCTTGAAAGAAAATAATTATTCTGCTAACTAAAATGTAATCATCTTTAATAGTAAAAATAGAAACTAAAAAAATTGAATATCAAAGTGTCTTTAACTGCTGATTTTTTAGGTCTTAATTTAAAATTCCTCTTGGGTTAATTAGCCTAGCTTCACGAAATATCTGTATTCATTTATCTGTACTAGCGCTTTTTATGCAGAATTTCTGATACTTTTTAGTCAAAATTTTTCAATACAGTCTGACCTTGATTTTGTTGACTGTCTTGGAAAAAGAAAAATTTTAACAAATTGGAATATTAAAGGATCATGATAAAGAGTTTCATTTCAAAATCATTAAAAAATCGAGGTTTGACTAAAAGGTTAAAATATTTCTCTATCACTAATACATTTTCTATAAAATGGTAGTTAATTTGGAGTTACAAAAAAAAAAGACTTCATAAATTTTTATCATTTTTTCTTTTCATGAATGACCAAACAAGACCAAACAGTTTAAGTGTTTGAAATATTATACGTTCAGTTACACGTTCATGTTTTCGAGATCTTAAATCAGTAAGTCAAACAAAAAAAAAGGTTTCGGTAACCCTTAATTAAAACAATTGATCAAAATATCTTGTTTTAGGAACATTTAAGATTACTTTGCACTTCATAAAGTATTAACTAAATTTTACCATATGATAAATGATTTAGGTGCCTTTATTTGCATTTTAAATCATCCTCTAGTCAATACATGATTTTCAACCTGAAGAAACAATTAAAACTATTAAAAAAAGCAGTTCTTTACTCTAAAGTTGCAAGTTTTTTTAGTAATTTCTTAGCATTATAATCCAAAGGGTAAATAATTTTTTTTAAAAAATCAAATATTTTTTAAAGAATTTTTATTAAATTTTTTGTAAAAAATAATTTTTAATTTAATAATTAAAAAGGAACTTAAAAAAAATATTTTTCAAAACAAAAAAAAAAGATTTTTTTGATTTATCTTTTTACACTAACCAAAAAAAACATCAACAAAAACAAAAAATTTTTTTTTAAAAAAAGTAAAATAAAAAATTTTAAAATAATAAACATTCCATAGACCATTTCCTCAAAAAACAAAAAAAATGTACAAACTCTTTATTAAAAAAAAAAAAACTAAATCACAAAACGACGGATATACAATTATTTTTTTGTTTAATTATTATATATAAATTAATAAAAATTTCACGTGGCAAGTTACATAGAAAAAAAAAGACACCAAAAGACACACACACAGATACTATTATGACTTTGTTTGATTAGAGGTTTCTTTATCTATTTATTAAAATTCAGATGGAATGATAAGGTGTCGAGGAAGCTAAATTCTGATGATTTAAAGAACCATTCAAAGTCAATGGAGATGATGATGTTGACGATGAATTCGAAATTGATTGAGCTGGTGATGGTGAACCAGAATTGGATAGTGATTCGTTATTGTTAGAAGATTTTTTATTTTGTTGACTAAAATTGTTTACGTTCGTTTGAGCCATTTGTAAGCGATAATCTTGTTCATCCATAAAATATTGATTTTGATTATGGTGATGACTAAACAAATCACTATTGTTACCGCTATATGCTTGATTGTAATGACCTGAATAGTAATTGGTAAATTGAGTTTGTTGTAAAGGCGACCCGTTTGTTTGGTAAAATTGATTTTGATATTGATAAGAATAAGTATCACTTAGATTAGAAAATTGGTAGTTGTTTGATGTTGAAGATGCTGAAGATGTTGATGAATTATTTGACTGTTGTTGCTGTTGTTGTTGTTGATGTAAATTAAATTGTAAATTATCACCCGATGGACTTGTTGTTGAGCTTGCTAAAATACGACTAGATGGCTCGGTATTACCGTAATCCGTTTTGACATCATTACTACTATCAGCTATACTATCAAATGAATCATTTTGACTGTTATCAAGCATTGGATCCCTAAATTAACAGAAAAAAAAATTAATTGAAAACATATAAATTTAATAAACTTTCTTTTTTTTTTCATAAACAAAATTGTTTATAAATTTTTTTTTTCAGATTTAAAAAAAAAATTAAAATCACGTTTGACCCTTTTTTTTCTAATAAATTTTTTTCTCAAGCCAAAAATTAATCTTTAAATAAATATTTTGAATACTAACCTGTCTTTAGTTTCGGCTGCTCTGTCCCTTTGACGTCTATTTTTAAACCAATTACTAACTTGTGTAGTTGTTAGACCAGTTGCTTCGGCGAGTTCTCGTTTTTCGCGTGGAGATGGATAGGGATTGTGAATGTACCATTCGCGTAGAACAGTTCGTGATTTTTCTTTAAAACAATAACTTGTTTCCTCGCCGTCCCAAATGGTTCTTGGTAATGGAAATTTACGTCTAACACGATATTTACCAACGGCGCCTAATGGTCTACCTTTAATATTTTCAGCTTCCAAATAATGAGCAGCAAGCCATAATTGTTGTAATTTAGAATGACTATGAGCAGTAAAATGATTGTTTTCTAAAATTTTATACAAGTCTCTAAAGCGACGTTGATGAAATGCAACAACTGCTTTAGCCTTTAGGACAGATTCATTTTTATGTAAATGATCACATGGTGGAAGAGACCATAAAAATCGAGCTAAACGATCAATAGAATTCGATTGTTGTAAGACTTCGCAAACACAAGCAACTTGTTCTTGTGTGAACCCAAAAGATGGGGTTTTCGAATCTAGATTGGCGAGATTTATTAAATTATCAGATGATGAGGACGAACTAGAATTGGACGAATTAGGTCCAGATGAATTATGTGATGAATTAGATGTCATTATGAGAAGATTTTGAGTTTTACCAGAAGATGCTTCATACATTTTATGATAAAATCTAAAATAATTTCAACAACAAAAATTTTTTAAATTTTTTCTTTTATTTTTTTGAAATTTTACCTTTATAGACAAATAATTCAAAAATTCAATTTTATTATTTGTCTTATTTTAAAAAGAAAATTTTTCAAAAAAAAAAACAAAAGTAGTGTTGATTGTAATTTGATATATCGACATAATTTTTAGAAAAAATTAAAATTAAAAAAAAAAAGGTAAAGTGAATAGATAAAAAATCACCTTTTTCTTTTTCTAAAGTTATCTCTTTTAATTAATTTCTTAACTCAAGCATTTAATATTTTTGTGTGAATGGTGTTTTTATTTTTTATTTTATTTCTTTAACTAAATCACTAAAAATATTAATTTATATGAACACAAAAAAAAAAATTTTTTTCTTTTTATTAAATAGTCGGGATGAGAACTAAGACCCATGTCTAGAAAATTGATTGGTTGAAAATGAAAAAATTCAAACGAGACTAATTAATTAAATAATAAAAAAAAAACTCAAAGAGATTTTTATTGGTTGAAACAAAAATGAAAGAGGATTTTGAAATGAATTTTTCTCATTGGTTAAAAATGTCATACTGAGAAATTAAAAAAAAAATAAATAAAATTTTTTTTTCTAAAGATTAATCACTCTCTTCAATTTTTGTTTTAATTTTTTTTTCAACCAATCAATTGTGACATTTATTTCTCTCACTCTCTCTCTCTCTAGCTCTTTTTTTTTTTTTTTCTATTTATCGATCACATTACCTTTTCTCTAGGGACCACGAAGTCAATTAAATTTCGTAACTTGAAAATTTAAATTAAAAAAATTTCTAATGTTATTTATTGTTTTTCTTTGCTTTTATTTTGTTGAAAGCTTAAAATATATTCGATTAACACAACAATACAAACTTATAATAATAAATTCGATACTTATCTTAATCTGCCTACACAAGAAGAAAATTGCAATTTTTCTTCTAAAAAACAAATTCTCTCTCTCTCTGAAAAAAAAAGAAAAATAAATTGCAATTTTTTTCTATCAGATAAACACCTAATACTGTTTATGTTAAAAAAATTAAAAACTTGTTTATTTTTCCAAGTTAGAATGAAAGTAATTTAATGATAAAAACACTAGAAGGTATATTTGATTACTTTGTAAAATCGAGGTTCTCTAATAAACACAAGTCTTAATGACATAATATGCGTAGGTTTAATATATAAATCGATACCCTATGATCGAAAATAAATAATGACATAATTTCTTTTTTTTTTTTAAGATGTGAAATAAAGTATGGTATGTTTAGTTAAAGATTAATACCTTTGAGAATGAGAATTATATTCTTTTAAAATAAAAAAAGAGAAGAAGAAGAAAAAGAATTTTAAGATATAATAAAATAAAACTTATCTAAGATTGCTTAACATTTTGAATAAATATTTGAAAATACACCATCATTCTCAATAAATAAATAACTTTTTCTCTCTCTCTATTTCTTTCATTCTCTCTCTTTGTGTTATCTCTTACCGAACTTATCTTATCATTCTTTTATTGCACCGGTAACACTACAAATAAAACACCTTTAAATAAATTAATAATTTTTATGATAAGCTAGACCCGCGTTTTTAAATATGTAAAAAAATAAATTCAACTTAAATGAAGCATATTAGTTTTTAACATAGAGAAAAAAAAAGTGTACATGTGCGTTCAATTTGCATCCAAGTGATGGGTAAAAAAAATAAAGAGAGGTTTTTTTTTTGTTGTTGTTAGTTTTTTTTTTCCTTAGCTAAAGATAAATCAATCAATAAATCGTTCAAAAGTGTTATTTGTTTTTAAATCATGCGGTTTCAAAAATATTCTAATTGTTTTTTTTTTGCTATTGAAATTAACCTGATGTAAGATTATTAAAAAAAATAACAAAGTTATTTTAGAAGTTATTTATGTTAAATACTTTAATTTTTTTTCTCTCTATTTAGCTCGAAAATAGATTAAGTTTCAAGCCATAACTAATTTGAAATTAAAAAATACAAATAGCGTATCTTTAATCAGACTTTAATTTTTACCTTATTTTTTTTTGTTTTCTCTCTCTATTTTGTTAATAGTTAACCATGCTGGTAAATAAACATTTAGGTTGAAAATTATAAAAAAAAATTTTTTTGTAAATAAGCATTTTTTGAAAATAAAAATTAATAAGTTAAGAGGCCTCTGGTATGTGGTAGAAAATTTCTTGCGTTCGTTTAAGACCCCACTTCGATCGATTTAAAATAATTGAAATAAGAATCTTAAAAATTTTTTCTACTCCTTAGCCGAACTATTAATTAAAATAATTTTAAAAATGAGATTTTTTATTTTTTGATAGATATTTTCCTTTTTATATATATATAAGGTCTGTCATGTTACTCTTTACGTCAAATAACATCAAATAGACTTAATTTCTTATCTGAGTCAATTTGTAGTCGAGTTAATTATCTTCTAAAATCACTTGCAGAGACATTAAAGTTCATCGCAAACACAAAAAAAAAGAGTTTTCTTGTAAAGATCAAACAACATATACTCTTGTTTCATTAGATCAAAAAGAAAATTAAAAAATATCAAAATCTTTAATTTCTCCAAATGATACCAATTACTTCTGAACCCTTTACATGCTAAACTGCTTAAGCTTAACATTTTTTCTTTTCTTAATTACTCCTTGTGAGTTTAAGCTAATGCAAAATTTAATTTTTCTTTATTCATAAAGACTCTCTGGGTTAAATATTTAAAGAAAATTAATCCAATCCATTATATTACCAATTCTCATTAAGATTACGATTTTAGTCTTTGGTGTCCAATATTGTAAAGAGGCATTGAATTAAAAGAGAAAGTACAATAAAATGAAAGAAAGATTATTTTTTTTATAAAGAACAACTTAACATTTTATCAATTACTGTAGTGCTCCCGAATTAACGTCCTACCCGTACGCGTACTCCAGCAAAAATTAATAGAGTACGGGTACGACGTTAATTCGAGAGCACTGCAGTATAAAAATGTAGATGAGATTCAATTAAAATTTTCAAAATAGAGAAAGTAAATAAATTAGATGAATGGTATTACTTACTCGACTTTCAAAAATAGGTCTTGACAAAAGGCAATTGTTGACTGAGGTATTTTTGGTAAACCCAAATGCATTCACTCGTAAGCCTTATATTTTTTTTTAGAATATATGCTATTTTAAATGTAATTAGTGCTACTGTAAACTTGTACAAATTTCAGGTTATTTTACTCCTCAAGCATATCTCAAATCTAAGCTAAAACTTATGTATAGACCTTAAAAGTGTTAAGGACTTAAGATAAAAATAAAAATATATTCATTTAAACAATAGTTTTGAAGGCAGGCTAAAATTGTTTGAAATATATATAAGCTCTGCCTTAACAACCTCATGAATTAAAGTTGAAAAAATCAAGAGAAACTGGAAAAAAGAATAGAAGAAAGTTAATATTCTGGTATAAAAAAAGAGGGAATAAGGGATGATGTTGAATAATAAATCAGTGAAAAAAACAAACTAAAACTTGAAATAAGATGAACATTATTGTTTTGTAAAAGGAGTATTCTGCATTTAATAAATATTTAAGATGCATAAGATTTTCTTTATGTGTTGATTGGAATTGAGCTGTCTAAAAGAATTACCTTGTGTGTTTAATCTAATTAAATTTTCTGGCAAATTGATTTTTATATATTTTTTACTTGAATTGCTTTAAAAATGCTATTGAACAGAAGCTTACATAAAAACCAAACTACATATACAAGTTCTGAAGATTAATTTTTCTTGTTCAAAAAATTTAAAAAAAATAGATTTAAAAAACAGAGCTGAATAATTTTTTAATTACGAAATCTTTAAGCTTTAAAAAAATATGTTTTTTTTTAAACAAAAGGACACTTATAGTCTCAGTGAAATGTTCTATTTTCAATTGAACTTGACGAATGTTCTGAGTAACTTCAAATAAATTACTAATCTTATCTGATTAGAATTATTCAAAAGAGATCCTCTGGATGGATGTGTTAAACAATTCAATTTAAAATTGTTGCAGATATCAGAACATATAATATCGGTTCGGAACTCATGATCATTGACCCGAGTTATCGCCGAAAAATTTCAACACAAAAATAATTTCCAAGGCAGTATGATTTTTTTTTATGTTTCGATTGTTCTTAGGACTAAATTTATAGTAAAAATGACGGTCAAAATTGAAATTTTAAAATTCAAAAATACTTGAATAAAAATAAATAATTTTTTTAGATCAGATTTGAGTAAATCGTAGACAAAATTAATTTGTTTCTTATTTCCTTATTTTTATAATTTCGAAAAAATAAATTGCATAAACTTTGATTTTCATTTCATTGATTTGCTTCCTAATAGACTAAAAGACTCTGTAACAACTGAAGGTTTTAAAGCAAAAACAATCTTGGTATAAAATGAGCTAACAAGAATTTGGATGCAATTAAAAATTAAACAATTCAGAACTATTAGCCAAAGATTTAAACTAAGAAAAGCTTTTGAAAAAATTTTATTTAGGCAAATAAGATTTGTTAAAAAAACGCCTTATATGATCCCAAACATTGCGTCTTTAGACCTTAAAAAATAAAATTTTTAGCTTTAGTAAAATATCTAATATTCTATTTCATGATCTTATAATAGATTTTTTATTAAGATAAAACACGACTTGTGTCTAAAATTAAAGACTTAATTAAATTTTAAAAATTGAACAAAACAAAAAAAAGTACTTTTTAATTAAATTGTTCCCTTGAAATTTTAATAAATGTTTCAAATAACCATAACTGTCTTGGATTAAACCGAGCAAGTAAAATAAAATAAAAATACATTTAGATTCGAGATCAATGTTAATAATTTCAAGCTCTAATTAAACAAGTCTTTTTTTTTCTAGCTTGGTCTACGTTAAAGATTAGATTTTTTTGTTTTGTATTTTCTTGTTCCCTATTTTCGAGATAAGGTCTTTAAAAATAAATAAGCCGAGAATATTTGTACGATTTTTTTAGCGCTAGGGCTAAGTCAAAATATAAAAACAAATAAGTGACTTTCAATAACAACAAAAAAATCAGAGAGATATAAATCAAATTCTGATAAGGTTTTAAGAGAGGGAGAAAGAGGAAAAATATTATTAGTTTGTATTTTATAGTTCCAAGTTATTATTATTTTGTTTCTTTTAAAGTTAATTAAAGATTTCAAAATGATGATAAACTAAGAAAAATAAAAAAACAAGTTACTGATGGTGCCAGTTGATAAAGCATGTTATTTTTTGTGTGTGGGGGGATTTTCTGTTTATATATTCATTAAGTTAAGGATGCAAATTACTTTAGAAAAATTTTGACAGTTGAAAAATAAAAAGAATCAAAAAATTTAACAAAGAAAAAATCTTGGAAAATTTTCTTATTTGACAAAGAGAATTGCAATTTTGTTTTTGTTGTTGTTAAAAACTCATTTTCATTCGAGATTTATCTTATAAATATTTGTTAGCAAGAAAAAATAAGAAATTTTTTCAACAAGAAAAAAAAAAGTGTCCTTTAAATAAGATTAGAGTTTCAAATTTCAATTAAAAAAATTAGTTTTTCTTTTTTTTAATTTTTCTTCTAAGCGAAAAAAAAAAAGCAATTAAATTTTATATAATTAAAAAAATGCATTTTTTTTATTAATTTTAATATTTAATTGTTTATTTATAATTTTTGGTCATCAGGGAAAGGGCTTTATAAGCATACACACTTACATAGATTACCTAAAAACATTATTTGCTTATGTCATTTTGAGCAATACTTGACATTCGTAAATTAAATCAGTCAAGATTTTAGTTAAGCAAATAAACGTTCTTTCAAACATAACAAAAAAATCTTAATTAATCTTCCTGAATTAATCTTTTTTACATTCTTGAGATATTGTCAAGAATAAGAATTTGGACTTTTTTCCGTAATTTAACATAAATTCAAAAATTTTCTTAAAATTATTTGCTTAATCAAAATTTAAATATAAAATAAACTTTATTATTTATTTGAATAGGTTATTAAATTATCTAATCAAACAAGATTTAACTATAAAAATTAATATTTTTTGCTTCTATCATATAAGAGTTTTTCTTTTTTTTTTTTAAAATTAGTTAATTTACTTAGTTAAAGAATTATTTTAAATACAAAATTTGGTAGTAAAAACGGCATATTTTCTTTAACGTCTCTCAAATATTGTAAAAGCTTGATGACAGTGAACATTCTTAAGTAAAAAAGCTGATACCGTAATCTCGCAAGGATTTGTCTCAAAGTCTAATGATTCGAGTTAAAACCAAATTTTAATTTTTAACCACGAAACTGTTCGGGCGAGATTAGCGAATAGCTAAGCTTTTGTTTCTTTTGTTTCTTAATGGGGAACTGCACTAAAGCTTCTGGACTTTTGAAGAACTTAAAAATTACAATTTTTTTGTAGTTTTAGAAAACTTTATTTGGTGAAGCTTCTAGACTTTCAATCTATCACCAAGTATTTATGGCGAACTGAAAATGTGTGATTTCGTGCGAAATTGTATAATTTTTTTTGAACCCTTGTGATTTTACAAATCATAATTGTTTTGGAAGAGCTTTCATTAAAATTCACGAAATCACCTTGTGAATAACCACAGCAGTCTCTCAGCATGGGAAAAAATTTAGGAAATATTTTGATTTAAATAACTTTAACAGATCAAATCTTAAACAAACTATAATTTTGCATGAAAGTTATTATTTTTTATGAGAAACAATTTTATCATATGATTTGGTACCAATTAATGCTTCTTAAGACATCTAAGTATACTCCACCCAGATCTACTTATTGACTAACATTTCCAAACCCTTTTCCATATTTTAGCAGTTAAAACGAACACGTAAAAAGTATTTGCGACTCGTTAATCGTTCGTTAAAGCCATTTTCATTTATTTAATAACAATACTTTTGAAAAATACCAAAATGACTCAATGGGATTAAGCTTTCAATTTGTCCGAAGGGTTTGATTCCTCATAAACCTCGTATTAATTTGTGATTTACCATAAAATATGATGGTCATATCTAAAAAAGTTTCCATTATTGCATAGATAATAAATGAATACGAACCAAAGCAAAAAAGCAATAAAACCAAATTGTTTTAGAGTGGTTCTAATATAAATGTAACGTCAACCGTAACTTTTGACCGTAACAGGAACCCATGTAAATTCGACATAATTTCAATTTTAAGATGCTTGAGATATGGTTACGGTTACGGTTACGGTCAAAAGTTACGGTTGACGGTTGACGTTACACTTTTATTAGAATCACTGTAGAACAGAATAGAATTATTTTTTTGAATTTAGGAATTAATTTTTTACAAATCCATAAGAATAAAAGAAAGAAGCTTGACCTCAAGAAAATTCGGAAAAACAAATTTTTTACACAAAATTTTTAATTAAATAAATATAATAAAAGAAAATAAAATGGTTAAATTGGCTAAATTCAAACGGATTATTTTCTTGCTTATTGCGCAATCACATGATTTCAACTGTTTACTTTCGACCTTCTTGACAATCGAATTGTTCCATTAAAAAAGAAATTATGATGAAATTTTATAAAGATCTATTTATCACTGATATTTATATTAAATGTTAGAAAAACACAAAAAAACATTTATGCAGCCCAAATAAGCTGAAACACGTTGTTGTTTTTTTTCATTTAAAATAATATAATAATATTTTAAAGAGATTTTGGATATTTATTTAAAATTTATTCTTCATTTTAAGGAAATTCGCAAGAGTAACTGAAATTTTCACATTAAAAAAAAACAGTTTGAAATGATATAAAACGATGTTTTAACAAAACCTTAATTTTTGATTTTTTTTTGTAATTTCAAAACAAAAAAATTTTGTGTATTTAAAATACTAAAAAACAAATTTTATGAAATGGATTTAAATTAATTTGCAAAGATAAAAACATTATAGATTATTTTTAAAAGACTTTTTATTAAAACAATTGTTAACAAATTGAATAGTTAAAAATCAATTCTAAATCGGCAAGAAATCTTATTTAAATTCAAACATGTATGGCTAACCCATATTTCAAAATTACCGTCTGTCGGAGCAGTTAAATAACCCGTTGGCGATATTTGAGTATAAGCAGCAGTAGCACTCCCACCATTCATTCTTAACGACACATTGAGAGTCGAACATGGACATTCATAGTGTCCTATTTTTATTGGTTGTAGCCTTCCAACAGTTCCTCTACAATTAGTTGCGACACCTTGGCCACCGTTGCTATTTAATGCAATTTGATCTGCAGAACAATAACTGGTAGTAAGTGCATTAGCTGATTCCAATCGAATAATTGAATAGAGGAATAAACCAAGAAAACATAAAGAAAATTTCATTTTTGGGCTTTAATTTTTTTAAATAAATACTTTTTTAACTTGTACTCATTTTATATGAAAATTTTTGTTCAAATTTTTGAAAAAAATTCGCCTTTTTGATGAGAATCGAAAAATATGTCACTTGGCTTTATTAAAATCCAAAAAGAGAACCAACATATAAATTATAAGCAAATTTAAGTTTTTTAAGAGGAAAATATTCATGGTTATGGAGAAACAAAGCAAATGCTTGTTTGGTATTCTTTAGTATTTTTTATAATGATAATAATTATTTTTTATCTTGAGAAAATATTTAATTGTTTAATGAAAAAATTCACAAGAACTATTTTACGGTACCGAAAAATATGCTAATTTTTGGTATCTGAATTATGGTAAAAAATCTTCAATGTTTTTAAAAAAAATTTGAAATTGAAATTATTTAAATTTTTTTTAATTAACGAAGCTACATTTTATCAAGAAAACAAATTTATTGATTAAATTTAGCATCTTTAAAAATTGTGAGTTGAAAAACTTTTTTTTAAATAATTTTATTTTTTAATAAAATATTTCTGAATTGGTTGGTCGCGTTTTTGTATAATCGAAAGAATCATGTCAGACATATTCTCTTATTGACACATGTATTTGCATTTTTGATGGGTAAAAATTTTAAACGTCGATTTATCACTGATATTTATATTAAATGTTAGAAAAACACAAAAAAACATTTATGCAGCCCAAATAAGCTGAAACACGTTGTTGTTTTTTTTCATTTAAAATAATATAATAATATTTTAAAGAGATTTTGGATATTTATTTAAAATTTATTCTTCATTTTAAGGAAATTCGCAAGAGTAACTGAAATTTTCACATTAAAAAAAAACAGTTTGAAATGATATAAAACGATGTTTTAACAAAACCTTAATTTTTGATTTTTTTTTGTAATTTCAAAACAAAAAAATTTTGTGTATTTAAAATACTAAAAAACAAATTTTATGAAATGGATTTAAATTAATTTGCAAAGATAAAAACATTATAGATTATTTTTAAAAGACTTTTTATTAAAACAATTGTTAACAAATTGAATAGTTAAAAATCAATTCTAAATCGGCAAGAAATCTTATTTAAATTCAAACATGTATGGCTAACCCATATTTCAAAATTACCGTCTGTCGGAGCAGTTAAATAACCCGTTGGCGATATTTGAGTATAAGCAGCAGTAGCACTCCCACCATTCATTCTTAACGACACATTGAGAGTCGAACATGGACATTCATAGTGTCCTATTTTTATTGGTTGTAGCCTTCCAACAGTTCCTCTACAATTAGTTGCGACACCTTGGCCACCGTTGCTATTTAATGCAATTTGATCTGCAGAACAATAACTGGTAGTAAGTGCATTAGCTGATTCCAATCGAATAATTGAATAGAGGAAAGCATAAAAAATAACAAGAATTGTAAATAACCATTTGAATCTACATTTTTCTCCGATCAATCTAGCACTAGGCCATCTAAACCTTAAACGAAAAATTTAAGAATACGATCCAATTAGATGTTACTATTGAAGAACTTTGTAAGAAACGTAGAATGCCTAAAAAATCGTTTGAAGGAGCTAAATCGGCTGAGAAATAAGTTATTTGATTTAGAACCCGAAGATTGGATTGAATTGTTACCGTTGTATCAAAAAGTAAGTTGATAGCTTATCGATAGAAGAACGAGAAGCGATGAAAGAGCTTGCCAAAGTCAAGTCGATAGTTATTACAAAAGCTGATAATTGCAATGCTGGGGTTATCCAAAATGTTTATGACTCCTAGAAAAGTAGATAGACCAATTACCGTTTCTTGATAACAAAGTAAGGCAACGAATAGGAAAATATGTAAGAATAGTGTATCGCAAAAAAACGTTTACCGGTGTATATCTAAACTGGACAAGCCAAATAACTAAGATGTACAAAATTGGCCTTTTTAAAGGGTTGTTAAACAGAATTAGTCGAATCTGTACTACTGATGAAGATCGTAATTTTGAAATCGAAAAGTTAAAGTACATCTTTAGCTTAAACTACTATCCAAAAGATGTAGTAGATAAGGTTATTGATGCGGAACTAAACAAATCGGATAAAGAAAATAAAGAAGAAAAGGAAATCAAAAGATATATAATCCTCCCATACGTCGGTCCAAAAAGTGAAGAGTTTGGCGTCAAACTAAAAAATTTAGTTTCATCAAACTAACCAAGTTGACTTTAACGTCGCGTTTCAAACATCAACAACGATTTAAAGCTTTTTTCCATATAAGGATAAATTCAAGAGCGTGGAATCACAGTCACTTGTGGTATATAAGTTAAAATGTAATACGTGCAATGCAGATTAAATTGGAAAAACCGAAGGATTCTATGTCATAGAATTAAAGAACATAAAACAAGTAATAAATCAGCTTGTTTTATAGATACCAGGCCATGCAGTAAATTTTGATGAAGGAGAGGTCATCGATTGAGCTAATAACAATACTAAGCTTAAGGTCAAAGAGCTACTCTATATATTGAAACAAAAACCGGCAAGTTGAAGTTTATGCTCATGCTCTTATGCTCAAAATTAATTTTCGATATAAAAAATTAATAAAAAAAGATA
>NTPY01000756.1:34567-55984 GCA_002922825.1 Brachionus calyciflorus
ATTATTTTAATTCTCTTGAATTCTTTTTTGAACAAAAGCAAGGGAGAATCCAAAAAAAATCATAATATAAATATTCAAAATAATTATCACACATGCTTCAACAATTAATTTGGTTACTAAAAAATTTAATCTAGAATAATTATCATGAATACCAATACAAATTTTAATTTTACCCAGTTCCGATCGTTAGATGACAAGGTAAGATTCTAAAATCTTTCTAAAATGAAAGTAATTGAAATTTGTAGTGATGGGGCTTCGAATATGGTAAAGGCTTTTAGCAAACAAATTAAGACGAATATATAGAAAGTTTTCAGCAATTGTGTAAAATAAATGAAGTCGAAGAATCTCTCAGTGTCTGTAAAAATAATGATGATGAAGATCGAATTTAAATTTCTACTGATGCAATAGCTGATGATCTTTGTTCTGAGATCAGTAATGTCTCAAGAATTGGATGCGCTGCTCATAAATTGCAACTAGCTATTAAAGATGGACTAAAGCATGATGTCGCATCCGCACATATGGTAAAATAAGCTCAATAATTAATAAAGGAAGACATTCTTGTCAAATAATGGACATACTTAAAAAGAATCATAGAGAATCCAAAAAATGTTTGAAAATAAAAAATGAGACTAGATGAAGTTCAGTTTTTTTTTATGTTGAAAAGTTTCTCAAAATTAAGCAATTCTGACATTGAGGTAATTTAATTGGAGGTAAGCAAAAATCAAAAAAAAGTAAAAAAATCACAAGAAAATAAATTGAGAATAAGTCAGGAAGATAGGCTAAAAATAAGCATTAAAATCAACATTGAGTCTTTATGACTCAGAGACTTTCGACTTAAGTCAATTTGACTAATTTTTAAGACTCGGGCTCGAGGGACTGAGTCTGGCTTAAAAAAAGAATAAAGTCGTAAAGTCACTTTTCATGATTCCCAACCTCTGTTTGTTAGGATACCATTAAGTTAACCTTTAACGTACCGCTTGTCCATTTTTCGAGATAGCAAAAAATTGATAAAATATTTGAATTTCTCATCGAAATCTATGGGAAGTAACAACAAAAAAATGAAAAAATTCATATCACACAGCTTATGGTAGCCTTTAAAAACAACTGACGCATTTTTTTGAAGCCGTATATCTCTCGATAAGTTTTAAAATTGTAAAGTGATTTTAGAACCATTAGATTCCTCGTATTTTATTTCATAGAGTGTCATGTATTTTGATTTAAAGTTCATTCATGAAATGAAGAAAATAAGGATTAAAGAAAATTTTTTAAATTTTAATTCAAAAAATTTGATCGATTTTAATCAAAAATTCAAATGCTACAACTTTGGATCAGATTTTAACATAATATATCAACAATTAATACCAAATACTTGTATTCATTGGATAGATTTTTTAATTAACTATATTTTGATATATAAAATATTTTCTTATATTGATGTGAATACCAAGTTTTAATAAGTTTTAGAAATGTATCATATATGATACAACGAGACGTTAAAGGTTTAAAGAGAATGCAAAATATTTCAAACTTGCAATCCAAAATAAAATACAAAATAAAATAATAAAAATAAAACAATAAAATATTATAATATTTAATCGGTTAAAATTTAAAAAATCGCTAAGTTACTTATATTACTAATAAATTTAATATGAGTCAAGAAGGCTAATCACAGTCACCTTTAACATTGATTAGGAAAAAAAGAAAGTCAAATGACGAATTTAAATTTGACAACCTTGAACACCATTTTCTCGATATACTAAAGTCGTTTAGATGAACTTTGTATATGTGTATAGTGTCGATTGTAAGACATTTGAAATCAGATATATGGCATAAATGCTTTAAGTAAAAATTAATGATGTTATCGTTTACCAGTTTAACTTTGTTTAGAGTCAAAAGATCCCTTTTTTCAATTTTTAAACCAACTTTTTCTATCTGAAAATAATTTGAGTTTTTAGATTTAATTGATTGACTTATGGATTGAGCCTTAATCGATTCGGGTTGATTTAGAGGTTTATTTAAAATTGTTGCAATAATATTTGAGGTTTTATATCAATTAATGGTTTTACTTGACCATTGTTTTGACCAATAGTTGATTGCCTTGTTTTGGTAATAGCAGAGGTTATGCTTTAACATCGGTTATAGGTTTGACTTGACCATCAGTTAAGTGCCTTGATTTAGAAGTAGCTGAGGTTATTTTAGGGCTAACTTTAGTACTAGCGCCCGGTAACGTAATAACTTATTTTTTAAAATGAGTTAGTTGACTAATGTATTTAACCTGGGTCGTTCCAGGTGTATTTACTTCATGTGCTTGTTGGTTATGTTTGTCGAGTTAAAATACAATTTTGATTTTTACTTGGACAAGTTTGGACTGTAGAAGGTGTTTATTTGTGTTTGGGCTAAATTTTTTAAGGGATTATGGTTAATCATACCTAGAACTGGTTCAAGGTTAAGACCCATCAGAAGAAAAGGTCTACTTATTTGATAGATCATTTTTAGTCCATTAAAGTTCCAATGTATATAATATTTAATATGGGTTCTACTTTGTGTTTTTAAATCATCATTTTTTTATCACGTAGTTTTTTTAATTGTTTGAGTTTTGATCGCTCGGATTGAGTTAAAGAGGACATACTGAAACATTATTGTGAATATGATTTATTTGGACAAGAATATTTCGAAAAAAAATTTTTGTAAATTTTAAATTTAAATTTAGACAAATTAGACAAATTATAATGATTCAAACAACATTTCGATAAGTTTAATCTGGACAACGCTATTTTAATCCTAAAAATTATTGATTGCGGTTAGAGCCAATAATTTAACAATATTTTTTTAACCGTACTTTTTATTTATTTTTTGTTATTCGATAAATTAATTCATACTTGATAATAAAGAGAGGTCATTTATTTTTTAGAACAACATAAAAATTGAAAAAAGGCTCGTCAAAATTAACTACATGTGAATAGTCAGGCTTTATATACACTGTAAAAATAAAAGCGACTTAGGCATCATTTTTAGACGCTACAACTAGACGTCATCTTGGAGAGTTTTTAAGACGCTTTTAGTAGTCACTATTATTAAGACGCTTTTATTTAGTCATGTCTTTAAAAAAAACCTTTAAATTAAAAATGCCTAATTTAAAAGCGACTAGTTTTAAATTTTTCATTACAAAATTTCGATTTTTTTTAAAAACAAGACACTTTTTTTTGGCCGTTTTTTAGTTAGACACCTTTTTCTTTAAAAACGAATAATTTGTTTGACGGCAAAAAAAGCGTCTAGTTTTTCCAAAAAATTGTTAAAATATTCAATTTTTAGACGCTTTTAAAATCTAGGCCCTTTTAAAAAGTGTCTTAGTCGCTTTTATATTTTACAGTGTATTCCAAGTCAATTGAAAAAAAATGAAACTTCACTGTAATGGGAACCGAAACATTAATATTACAATCTTACAATTAAGGAACGGTGAATTGAAATGCCGACTTAAAAAAAATTAAAAAATGTGAGAAAATAAAAAATAAACCATTCCCTTTATTAATTTTGGAAAAATATTTTTTTTTTGGGTCCGATACTCTTTTATCAATCTATATTTATATCAACTATATTATTATAAATTAAGATATATCAATCTTATGTTTAGTTAATCTTTATTTTGATAAATAAACTTTAAAAAAAATAAATATAATATATATTTTTAAAATATAATATTATATAAAATAAAAATTTATTAATTGTTTAATAATTAATCGATAATTGAAATGTTTTTATTCGTAAGATAAAAAATCTCTCAAGTTTACTGGATCTTGTAATGATTCATCTCTATCGGACGTAATTATTGTGCTAAACCCAATTTTAACACTGGCCTTTTCTAGGTACTCTTTTAAAGTAATCAAACCCTTGATTCTATTCTCATTTAGAATTCGTAAATCCTCGTATCTCTTCACCATATTTGGATCTCTCTCTCTGGGCCGACTTCTGCCCATTTTCTCTTTTCTAAAAGATTAACAAAAGAGCTATCCAGAGATTTAAACAAATCAATAAGTGAATAAACATCCGGATGAGCTTTTTTACTCCACCTATTTAATTTTAAATGCCACCCCTCCAAATGATTGTTAGTAACTGGTTCGCTTACTCTTGTCACGTCAACAGTCCAGCATTGACTAGGAAAAGAGCCCTCGAACCAAAAATCTACCATGTATTTAAAGAAAACTTCAATCAAAAATGACACATTTTGACACACTTAGCTTGCGATTCAATGCCTCCTCTGCCTCTACCACGACCTCTACTCCTATTACCACCACCTCTACTTGGTCTTCCTCTACCACGCCCGATATTTACAAAAGATGTTCTATTTGGAATTGAAGTTAAGGGAATAGGCATAGGTTCGGACTGGATTTGTCTCAACTCATCTAACAAAATGTCCTTTTTTTCCATTAAAATTACGAAAGCATCATCTATAAGATCTAATGGAACGTAAGTTAATGCCATGCATTCTTTGAGCAAATTTTTAGGATTACTAGGCTTATTAGCATTTCTATAGCTACTAATAGCTGTTTTGATGGTCTCACACGAAGGAAAAAATTCACTTAACGTTTCAAGTTGGTTTTTATGTTTTTATTGCAATTTGCAAAGTTCATCATTGTAAAGCATTGGAATAGATGTATTTTCACTTGCTGCTCTCTGTTTGATGTTTCTTATTGAATCATAAACATCGATTTCTATCTCAGAATACGGATCATGAGAATGTTTATTAATTTTTCCGTACAAAGCTCGCTCGTTAGAAACCGTTATACTAACACCACAAGAGTTATCGCACCTATAGTGAACACTACCAATATTATTGTGGTGCCAATTGAAAATATAATTTTCTAGCATAACTGCCTTGTGGTTTTTCTTGTTAAAGATAACTCGACAAGGCACCGACTCATCCAACTTATCCAACATATCTTGATCAGTGCTTGTTGTCTCAAACGAAGATCTTGACTCTTCTTCAAGATTCTACAGTAAAACGGCAACTCTTTTTGCAAGCGACACGGTCAGGATAAAAAGAAAAATTTCAGTTAAGTGTTAAAAAAAAAGTGTGAAAAAAAAACGCCAACTAAATAATTACATTATAATTTTATTATTAAGATTTTTAAAAAAATTATCAAATAAAAAGAAAATAAAAATTATAAAAAAATTATTAATAAACTTTTAACCCCTCGAATGTAAATTTGACAAAGGCTAAATGACTAGATGTTGTTTTTTTAATTTCAAATAAATCATTGACTGGTAAGATTGGTGTAAAATGAACATTATGTAATGAAAGGAATAAGGGTGGAGTATTTAACTTAGGTACATCTGAAACAGCTCCCATAGATAAAGAATAGCATTTTATTGGACGAATAAGTAAGATGCTTAAAGCTAGCATATTAAATTCGTTACCAAATTCTCCTAAAATTGAGACTCTCTCAACTAAATTTTCAAAGTCTCTGTTTACATAATTAAATTTTTTTGATAGCTGTCTAAAGTAATTTTCATGCTCAAAAATTATAAAGACCATAGCTAGTCTTAAATCTTTTGAAAGTGTTTCATCACCTTTTAGAGAATAGATAAAGCATTATATAAACAATTTCCATCACCTGTAGTATGAACTGGTACACCATTTTCACATTCCCAATGACGAAGGACGCTTAGATGACTTTGATCCATATCTTGTGTAGAATAGTAAGTTATTTGATTGTATTGTCTTAACTCTTTCACTAAATCTATTAAATATTTTTGGTTTTCTGAAATATATTTGTTTATAAAAGTGAATTTTTGACCATCAATCTTATGAATACTGACTGTTGATGTTGAAACACTTTGAATATCTTTTTTATTTAAATCATTTTGAATTAATGTTTTTCCAGTATCAAGGTCGATATTAAGATGCTTTGGGACATACAATCTCTTCTTTTTGACTGATTTATCATATCTGAATAAATCAGTTATTCTTTCGATGTACTGGTATACATCAATTTTTTGATGTATCAAACTAGATTTCCAATGTTCAATGAGACGATCTCTAGCTTTGTCTTGTGGTCTTCTAGGAAATTGAGTTAATCCACCGTTTTTTCTTTGAATATAATTTAAAACAGTTGAAGTCTCTAGACCTTTGAGAGTCTTAATCGCTGAGTATAAATGTAGATGACTATAATCAATGTATGAATTAATTTTATTATTATATCCCTCAACGTGGTTGTTTGTTCTTGGTCCTATTGTATTGAAGTGATTCCAAATGTTCAAATCATAATTTCTTCCGATCATCCAAGTTGAATAAAAATAAGACATAAAATCATTACATTTCTTGTCTTCAGGTTTTTGCTGTAAAATAATGTTGTTCCAAATCGGAACTACCCATTCGACAGGTATAAATGCTAATGATTTAAATAAGTTTAACCATTGAGAAATCTCCAGGTTAGATACATAGCTATCAGCAAGACCATGTCTTTGAATATTTTTCCAAATGGCTTGTGTGAAATGAAAATGGCAACCTTTAATTTCAATGCCAGGAAATGATCTTTTAAACGCATTAATTGCACCAACTTCAAAGTCAATAACTATTTCACTGGGATTGAGAATAAAGTTTGCTTTTTCAGAATTTTCTTTAATTAGGCTTAACATTCGAAGATAGCTGCTTTGGTACTTTTTTTGTAGAAATACAAAAACACAAGCATGCATTTCATCTAAATACCAAGCATGTATCATATACAATTGGTAAAAAAGAGAAGGTGCTGCTTTAAAGGTACCGTCAACATGCCACCTCTTCTACAAAGATAGAATTTCTAACTGTTTGTCAGATGAAAAGCAGATAATTCTTTCATTATCTTGTGTATCGAATAAAAGATATCTTTCTGAATAATTTGTTAAAGTGAATGAAGAATATGCACCATTAAAATTTATTTCACTTATGTTCTTTGGTAATTTAGGAACAAAATTAGCTAATCTTGTTTTATAAAGAGTCTTCTCGGTATTTTTATATTTAGGTGAATATTCAGCAGCTTCATCAATTGACAAGTTATTCTCTTTAATTGCCCTTGCAATTTCATCATCAAAAATTTTTTTGATTGAGTGAGTATCATTTTTAACGCGAGTTTTAATATTGTTATTTTTTGCATTAATCATGATAATCTCACTCTTTTTAGCTTGTTCATGATTGTGGTCACTATTAACGGCAAGCACGAAATCCCCTTTTGTATAAGCTAAAACTTTGCAAATGATTTCTTTTTTTTGTTTAATCTGCATCTCCAAATTTGCTTTCCTTCAGAGTCAGGCTTTTTTAATTTTTGGTATGTATGTCCCTGGAAAACAAGCATTTCACTACCTTTGTTAGAAAGGATAAAAGAAGCTTTGGAAGACATTGGCAAATTTATTTAATGTACATTAGATTTTTCTTCTTATTTTTATATAATATGGCGTAAGGAAAATAAATTAAATAGCCATCATTACTCATAATTATTTAATTTTAATTAGAAATTATCTCATTATAATTGATAAATACTCATTATAGTAAATAAATTATTTTAATTAGCAGGAAAACGGCAATAAAATCACAGATAAGTTTAATTTTCTCTTTTTTTTTCTCCACCTTTTTTTTACGGTTAGATAAAAAATAAAATATTAACACATTTATGTAAAATTGCCGTTTTACAATAGCATGTGCTAATTGATTGCCGTTTTACCGTGAGCCCTTCTTCAATATAGTCCATATTCATCTCAAAATTATAGTGGGAAATTCGAAAAATAAAAAGTTGATGAAACTATAGAATATTGTTTATATAAAGCATGTTTATATGCATACAGATTAATTAAACTTCGACTGATTTAACTGCAGATTATATTTATTTTTATTTATTACAACAAATGTTGATGATGTCAAGTTGATATAAATATAGTTGATAAAAATAAAGGTTTATAAATAAGCACTAAGTCTTTTTTTTGACCAAATAAAGCGGTTTTTTTATTTTTTAAATTAGCATTCTGATTGGCTAGATTAGATTTCAGTTATAAATCAGAGATTTTAAAATGTAACATGCATAAATTCTAAATTTTAATTAATGTTTCAGTGTTTTGAAATTGACTGGGTTATTTTATCTTATTATTTAAAATTGTAACGTGTGAAAAAATCCAATTCCCAGTCAAATACATGGATGCAACTGTGCTATCGAAAATCAAAGTAAATGCACAGCTCTGCTAAAGGAAAAAATTTTCCCACGCTAGTTAAAATTAAAAAATACGAAATTTTTTATATAATTTTTTTAACACTTAATTGTAGATTTGAAAACAATCAATTAAAGGGAATAAAAAGTTTACTTTTATTAAATAAATAATTTATCTTTGAAATAAAAATAAACAAACAATCTAGAAAGATTCTACGGTTTTTCGACAACGCTTTAGTACATCGGCGGAAATCACACCCGCTAAATTTCAAATAAAAAGTGTGAAATTAATTTTTAATGCGAAAAAATTTAAAATTATAATTTTATTATTCTATGTTTGATTTGTCAAAAAAAAAAACAATAAAAAAAATTTAAAAAAAATTACAAATTATGAATTTAATAAAAATTCAAATTAACTAAATAAACTTTAACATGCTTTAAGTGACTTGCATTAGGAAATGGAATAAAATAAGAATTCTGATAAGGAACAATTGAAGTAAAATGAGCATTATTCAATGATAAATAAATAGGTACAGTATTTAGACATGGAACATCAGAAATAAATGATAAGTTTGAAGTTTCAAAAATATAAATCGGTCTTAGAAAAAGTAAACTTAAAGATAGTAAATTAAAACTGCGACCAAAAACACGTATTGTTGCTGAACTTTCTATCAATAATTAAAAAGATGCTTCAAGACCCATTGCATTAGCTAACTTTCGGAAATAGTCTTCATACTCGAAAAACATAAAAATCATACCGAGCTTTATATCTTTCCACAAGTTTTCATTTCCACTGATAATAGCGTTGAATTTTCTGAGATTTTTGGTCAACTCAATCAATCTTTCTCTATTTTCGATGACATACGATTTTATGAAATTGAAACTTTGTTTGCTTATTTTGAAAATGCTCAAAGATGGTTGCGACTTTAACGTCTCGTCTCTTTCTTTGGTAACTGGAGCTCTAATTTTTATTTGTGTATGATCTTTGTCGAAACGAAACAAGTCACTTATACGCTTCATATAAGAAATAAATGATAAATTTTGTTGCAGCATTTTATTTTTTAGATACTCCAACATTTCATCTCTTTGAATATCTTTTGGTCTTCTTGGAACTTGAGTGATTTCCCCATTTTTTCTTTTAAAATAATTAAGGGAAACAGTTGTCTCTAAGCATTTTAAAGTATTAATTGCTGAATAAACATGTGGATGATTATTGTTTATTTTATGGTTAAATCCTTCCACATGATTATTAGTTCTTGGACCTTTTGTTTCGAAATGATTCCATAACAATGGAGTAAAAACAAAATGATTGATCCATGTACGTTCAAAATAATTTAAAAATTCAAGTAACTTATCTTGACTTATATTGGGAATTACATTCTTTATTTTTTTAAAACTGTCGGATTTTGGTCTATTGGTACGAAAGGTAGAGATTTGAAATAATTAAGCCACTCTGAAATTTCTCTTTTATTATTGAAATCATTAGTAAGACCAATCGATCTAATATTTTTCCAAATCGCTTGGGTAAAATGGAAATGACAACCCTTAATTTCGGCTTCAGGAAATTTTTTCGAAAAAGCATTTATAGCAGCGGATTCAAAATCGCTAACTACAGTATCTGGTTTTAATATAAAGCCTAGGCTTGATGAAGCTGAAATTAAAAAGTCTATCATTTTAATATATATTTCTTCTGTTTTATTTAAAAGAAAAATGAAAACACAAGCGTGCATTTCTTCAAAATCCCAAGCATGGATTTGGTAAAGCTGCTTATATAATGAAGGAGCTGCTTTAAAAGTACCATCTATATGCCATCTTTTAGATTGACTTAATATTTGTAGTTGAATATCTGAAGCAAAGGCAATTATAATTATTCTATTAGAGTCTTTTGTGTCAAATAGAAGAAATCTCGAGTTACAATTAGTCTCAGTAAATTTCAGATATTCTTCTTCAAAATTAATTTCACTTGTTTCTTTCGGAAGAGGAGGTAGATTTTCTTTTCTTAGCTTATAAAGATGCTTTTGTGAAGCTCTATAAGTTGGAGTGTAAATAGCAGCTTGTTCTATATCGACACCGTTTTCTCTTATAGCTTTACTTATTGTGGACTCAAACATTTGTTTTAGAGGCCCTGTACTATTCCTAGCTTTATTTTTAATTTCATTTTGGACATGACAAAAAACGACTTCAGATTTGATTGACAAAAAACAACAGGATGTGAAATTGTTGTCGAAAAACCGTGAGTCCTCTAGAAAACCTTTTTTTTTGTTTTCTGTTGGTTATATTGTTAAGCCTAAAGATTTAGTTAGCATTAATCTATTATTTAAATAAACAAAGTTTCTTATCTGTACGAATTCGAACATTAGGTAGATATTCTTTCCATTAGGTAGATACTTTTTTCCATAACTAATTCTATAAAGAGATCTTTACATTTATTAAGACAAGTTAAATTTTTGACAATTAAATCCATTTTTTTAAAAAAGTCTATTCAATTTTCAAAAAAATGCGGCTGATTAATTTGAAATGTGAAGTCATATGACCCTAAATGCCGTAATCTGAAGTTAAAAAATCATTAAAATCTAATATAATCCATTATATCTCCACATCTGACGACAGCTATTAAAGATTATTATTTCACGTCAGATGACGTTCTATGAAGTCAACATACAAATTAAAAAAAAAACTTCTGTATCTCTAATATTTTTTTTTAATTTAGGTTTTTTAAATTCTGAGCTTTCGACGCTACTATTCGGGGAGAGAGAGGTAGAAAAAAACATTTTGGGAAAATAACATAAAAAAAGAAAAACGCACATAAACTCAAAAAAATTTTAAAAGTGAAAATTCACATAAATTTTTAAATAAAAAATGAGATTTTAACATTTAAAATAAAATTATTTGCAAGTAAAACAATTTAAAAAAATTTCAAATTTTTGGTAAATTTTTCAACGAAAATTAATAAAATTATTCTGTGAAATGCTTAAAAATAAATCAGTTTAATATTAATTAGTAAGAGCCAATCGAAATTTACAGTAAGGAGTCGTAGAAACATTACAATCTGCAGAGATGGGATCAGTACCAGTATTTACTGATCAGTACCAGTATTTTCCAGTATTCAGTACTGCTGGTACTGTACTGTTTACTGGTTTTTAAAGTATTGAAAAAAACAGTACTTTTTACCAGTAGAAACAGTACTCATTTTTTGAACCGTTTGGTACTGAATAATTTAAAAAAGAGACTTTTAATTATTAATTTAAAAATCTTAACGAAACTTTTATTCATACACGCCATTAAAATATTAATTAGAGACTTATATCATTTCGAGACTTTTTTTAAAGAGACTTTATTGAATAAATAATTTATTAAGTTTTTAGTATGAAAATTTTTAGATTTGCATCGGAGAATTCTGTCGTTATTAATATAAGGCTCATCGATCTTATAGTCAAGTTATTAGAAAAACTCTAAGGTTAGTTCGTTCTTCATTAAAAAAATATTTATTAGTTTATTGAAAAAAACCTTATCGTTTTGATACGATTTTAGAGTTTTAAAACGTTGAAATCTTAATTTTTTTAAAAAAATTATATCAAAATAGTGTTGTTACTAGGTCAACCTTGGCGAGATCAAATAATTTGGGAAAACTTTTTGTACTTGTAGGCGTAGAGGATCTTTTTGACGGACGCATATTTTTTTAAATGGAAGAAGAATTTAAATGTATATTAAAATAAAAATTGTTTTAAAAAGTTTACAGATACAAGTCACAAGTTTATCCTCATAAATAATTACTTCATAATTAAATAATTATGACAAATGTTCGAACACTTGTTCGAGTTTCAAATTCAGTATATATGAAGAAGATTTTTGGATTTTTTTCATTAAAAATTAATTAAAAAGAAAAGTTTCTAATAAAAAAAGTATCTATTTGTAAAAGTTTCTAAAAATACAAGTCTCTAAGAAACAACAACTTTTTAAAGTCTTCTATTCCGAAAGTCAAACCCTGGTTTCAAAGAATAAAAAAAAAACTTTTTCAAAGTACTGCTGATTGATTTTATTACTGAACATTGAAATACTGGTACTGTACTGGTACTGGTTGAAAGAATACTGGTACTGTACCGATACTGGTCCCCCTTGATACTGGTACTTACTGAATACTGGTTACCCCTGTACTGATCCCTTCTCTGACAATCTGTCTTGATGACTATTAGTTGAAACTAAGAATTTATATTTTTTTCTTTCTAATATTTTTGTTCGTCGTTTTAACAAAAATCTTTTTTATTATCAAATTTTCTCAATTTTATGTGAAAATACACAGTATTCAAAAAAAATTAAAAAAAAATTTTTATGTCCTTTTTGATTCTATAGTGATTCAAAAATTTTCTTTGTAACAACCGAGCGGTAAAAAAAAAACAAAAAGTGTGAAAATTTTTTTATCACAGGAAGAATATTAAAAATTAAAATTTTTTTTAATCGAATTTTATTTGTCAAAAAAGTTACCAATAAAACTTGAAATAAAAAATTAATAAACTTGCAATAAAAAATTAATACAATTTCAAATCTCCAAAACTATATTTAATAAAATTTAAATGGTTAGCATTAGAAGAATCGATATATTAATAGTAAGAAATAGGAACAATTGGGGTGAAATGAACATCTTTAAAGACAAAGTGATAGGATATTTATTTAATTTACTTGTATCAACGTACATACTCATACGTTGTATCAACGTACAGAAATAAAAGACTTAAAGCAGTCATATTAAATTCATTTCCATATTCACCTAAATTAGACGATTTTTCTACTTATTTCTCAAATGAATCTCTTAAAGAAAAACTTACAACTATTTTTCTAAAAAAATCTTCATATTCAAATAAAGAAAAATCATGAAAAGTCTAATCATATTTGACATTGATTCGTAGCCATGCAAACTCAAAGAAATTGCATTTTATAGACAATTTCCATCGCCAGTAGTAAAAAGTGTTGTAACATTCACGCAATTCCATTTTTTAAGTACTGAAAAATGATTTGAATCACATTGCTGAGACGGCTGAAAGTAATAAACGCTAACTTGATTTCGGAAATATTTCACCCATTGGACCAAAAAATCACGATTATTATTTATATAATTATTAATGAAATAATATGATTGGTTGGAAATTTTGAAAATTGAAATTCTTGGTTTAACGGCCTGCTCGTTGTTTATTCCTTCTGGTAATCGAATTTGTTTTTTGTTGTTTGTCTTGTCGTATCTGAAAAGTTCACCCTTCGTTTTAAGTAATCGAACAAACTTATTTGATTACTTTCTATCTTTCTTTTTAAGTAATTAATCATCAATTCACGTTGAATATCGTTTGGTCGCCTTGGAAATTGATTCAATCCACCAGATTCACGCTGATAAAAATTCAAACCATTTGTTGTCTCTAAATCTTTGAGAGTCTTTATAGCAGAATAAATATGGGGATGATTTCGATCAATATACTTGTTTAATTTAGAATTATAACCCTCGACGTGGTTATTTGTTCTTGGACCGTCATTTTAGTAATGATTCCACATTTCAACAGGAAAATTAACGTTTTCCATCCATGTTTTTTTAAAATGCTCTTTAAATTCAAAAACCTTTGGAATTTTCGCTGGAGTATAATAATTAATTAAATACCATGCTGCATTTAAAAAATCAACTCTAACAAAAGCCAACGATTTGAACAAATTAAGGTAATCATACAAACTAGATTGTTTGCTGTATTCATCTGAAAGTCCAGTTTTTTGTATATTCTTCCATAAAGCTTGAGTAAAATGGAAATGACATCTTTTGATTATTACTCCTGGAAAGGCTTCTTTGAATGCTTGAATTGATGCAATTTCGTTTTTTGCAGTTTGTCAATGTGTACTCGTTCAACTCTCCATCGAAATTAATGTCTTCTACTAGCTTGTCTTTTGGAACTTGGTCTTTGTTTTTTATTTTATATAAAGTTTTCGCTATATTTTTGTATTTTGGATTATCCTTTTTTCACTCTAATATTTTCTTTAGCTGAATTTCGAGCAATTAACATGGTGATCACAGCTTCTTCAACATATCATGATCATGGCCTTTATGCAAACTATTAATAGATATAAATTAAATATCACTACAAAACAGTCAATTATCGCAAATGTAGAGTTGGTATAATTAGGTAAATTAAAGTTGAAATATTGAATATTTTATTGTTACTAGTCGTCATTCAACAATTTTATTAGAGTTATGTGTTATATTTTTTATTTCCGACTCCACCCAAATTTGTTGAATTACTACTAAGAAAAAAAAACTGTTGAATGACTATCAGGTGTGAACAAATTGTTGAATTATCATGAGCCCTGTTTTTTTAAACTCCTATTATTAATGTTTTTTCTCACACTCTCCTATTTAAATTACAACATTAGTATATCAAATGAAAAAGGTGCATCGTTTATTTGTTTTTTTTTTTATTTACACTGCACCTCAAAGACGACTTAAAAAGAACACAAAAATAAATTTAAATAAAAAAAAAAGCAAATTTTATATTATCCAAGTTGCTGATTTTTTAGCGCATCGTATATATCCATTAAAATTTTTTTGTCAATTTATTTTTTCTTATTTTTTTATCAACAAAAATCGCTCTGCAAACCACTAAAGAGTAGTTTTTCCAACAAAAAAATTGTTCTGTAGTGAAATAAAATTCACTTCACTTGATTTCAAAATTTATTTTTTTAGAAATTGTTAGAAATTTTCACACAATTGAAAAAACTCTAAAATTTAACATCAGGTTTTATATTTTGAAATCTTTTAGAAAAAAAGAATTTTTTTTTCATTTTCCATAATTAAATTTGGAACTAGAAGTGTTTAGTTGTTAAACACGGCTACCTAATCACCGCACCCAAAAGTCATTTCAGCATTATCTAAAGACTTTTCATCACACTCGCTAAATCTTTAAACACACTTCCTTTTTATCACACTTAAAAAATTTTATAACATACCTTTCGCTAACTAAAACTTGGTGGATATGAAAAACAAAAATTTAATTTTTTTAAAAATTAAAAAAAAAAATTTATTTTCTTATGTGTTGAGAACGATGTGAATAATGAGGTAAAACTATATGTCTCAAACAAGTCAGAATTTTCATTTATCTACTTGGACTTAGATCAACATGACTGGGAAGTTTGCCTTATATTAGAAACTTTTTTTATTCTCTATTTACTTTTAATTTTTTTAAGAAACTACATCGAAATATGGCAAGTTTTCTAAAAAAGAGAACATTTATAGGGGATGAAAAATATATTAAAAAAATTTTTTAACCGCTATTTTTAGCTTTTTAAATATATTTAAAATTGCGATTTCAATTTTTTCATCCCCTTAAAATGTTCCCTTTTTTAGAAAACTTGCCATATCTTCATTTAGATTGACAAATTTTGATTAGTTTTAACCATTAACCAAATTCACTTTTAACTATTCAGTTAACCGGTTAATTTTTAACCACCAAGCAACACTATTTGGAACGTCTAAGAGAATGTTTTTAAAAAATTAAATGCGTAAAATAATCTATTGATAGAAATTATTTTTTTTTGGTGATAAAAATTTCTCGCGAGAAATAGAATATTTTTATTCATTTATTTGAGTCATTCTTACAAAAATATCAGCTTTTTGATTAATTTTATTGAATCAATAAACTTACCGTAAATTCTCGCAATTTGTCCCAGGGACTAAAGCGAAAATTCGCTTTTTTTTCAAATTGACACTGCTGGTCCTTTGACTGTTAATTAAGTAATTTTACAATTACAGATATTATAAGAATCACCTGAATGTTATATTTTTTCGATTTAATGAAGAAAAATAAAACATAAATTTATTGAAGCTGTATATTTATCAGATTTTTCTATGTTTGATAGATTCATGTATGATATTCGGCATTTTGTATGTTTTTAAGGCAAAGTATGCTAAGATGAAAACCATGTATGCTCAAAAGATTTTGATCTATGTTAAAACAACAGTCCCTCAAAATACTAAGGAAAAAAGTACTATAACTCAGAAAATCAGGAGCAGTCGTTATTTTTACAAGGTAAATAATGATGAGTAAAGCTTAAAACGACCAGTCATATTTCTAACAAACTAAAAAGAAATTAAAATTGGAATAAAACTTAATTTTGTGCTAGAAAAAAGGCCACGTTGGGCTTTACTATTGGAAAAAAGGCTCAATTTGGCATATACTCTAAAAAAAATTTAAAAAATTGCTATAACATGGTATCGATGGGAAATTTTCCATGGCAACTTGAAGTTTTGTACGGTTGTACGATTGTACTATTCGATTTTTCGACTCATTTTCGATACAACTGTTATAAACTAATAAGGTATTCTAGTTTAAAAAATTAAAATTTACTAATTTCGAAGGAATTTCTCTAAATTAATTTAAAATGACGAATAGTACAAACAGTACAATCGTTCAACCGTACAAAAATTCAAGTTGCCATTTTCCATATAGAGTTAACCCAGAACTAACTAAGACTAAGAGTAGTAGGCAAAGGTTTACGGTAATTTTTTAATTTTGAATTTTCAATGATGAACTACATCTAATAAAAATCAATTTAAAAGAAGTTGAGTTTTTCTTTTACGTTCCAAGGGGAATTTAAGACAAAAAAAATGTTAAATACTTAAATTATTTTTAAACGAAATCAATAACCCTTGAAATTATAATTTAATTCTAATCGTAATTTTCTCAAACTATATTTATATTTAAGAATGAAAACTATAAACTCTTAAGAAACAAAATGAATATTTTAATATGCTAAAAATAAAAAAATGCTTTTTATAGTAGAAAAAAAAATTCCACATCATTTAAAATAATTTTTTAATTTAGATATAAAAAAATGCCAAGGGATCACAGACGTTCTGATTCTCGTTCAGTTGAAAGACGTGGAGGTTCAAGATCTCGTTCTCGGTCAGCTGATCGTTATAGACGAGATGACCGACGTGATGATCGTCGGGATAGTAGACGAGATAGAGACCGTTCTTATGACCGTGATCGAGGCCGTGAAGAAGAAAATGACATGTGCCGTTTACATATAGCTGACTTGAGTAAAAATGTATCTCAACATGATTTAGAGAAAGCATTTTCAAAATTTGGTGAACTTAAAGAAGTTTGGATGGCAAAAAATCCACCATGTTTTGCTTTTATTGTTTTTAGTAATAAGAGCGACGCAAATGAAGCATTAAGAGAAATGGATGGTCGATCAGTTGGCTCATGCCGAATAAGAGTTACAATAGCGAAACCGAGAACTAAAGGAAATAGTCGAAGAGGATTTGATCCTGGTATGAGGTGTTATCAATGTGGAGAAAGAGGTCACTTTTCCAGAGATTGTCGAAACGGAGGAGGTGGTTATAGAAGAAGGTAAAGTAAAAAAATATTGTAAATTGATGTCTCCTATCAAATGAGTATTTCTTATGGGGGATTGGTTTTTTTCTTCTTATGGTTAGATGTTTTTCTATGGTATTAAATGTTTCTGGCGTTTTTTTCTAGAATGGTTTAATTTTTCTTGGTAACTTTTTTTTTAAGATTACACTTTAAGTTGAGGGATTTTATTTAAAATTATTTTGAAAAATTTCTCAAAAATTTTTAATTTTTTAGACGATCGTATTCTAGAGAAAGAGATAGAGGTGGTCGAGACCGATCAAACTCACGTAGACGATCGAGAAGCCGAAGCTATTCAAGACGCTCTCGAAGCAGGTAAATATATCAAATAATTTTTGAAATTGTAAATAGAAAAATGAATTTTTTTTTCTAGATCAGAAAGAAGGGAATATAAAAACAGTCAAAATGGAAATTGATTAATAACATTGTTTATATGAATAATCAAAAATTTTTTTTAAATTTTTTATTGGTCAATAATATAATCCTTGGAAAAATTGGTAAAAAAAAATGTCAGATTTAATTAAAAAAACTAATATTAATTTTATGTTGTTGTTAATTATTAGTTATTGCTAATATTTAAAATTAAAGTTTTTTAAAATCTTAAATAAAGTATAATAAAAAGTTTTTTTTTGTTTGTACGAGAGACATTCAACTTAGAATAGTTTTTTAGGCAGAATTTATTTTGTCTATAACTGGATAAGAATATGTCCAACAATTAAAAAAATCAACAAAAATTCCCTATACTCTAAAAATAATAAAATTTTTGCCAAATGAGTTTCTTGTCATAATAAGAAAAAGTTCTATTATTCAGCTTTTTGGCTAACTGTATTTAATTTGAAAACAATTTAGACACTTATAATACTTAAAATTTGGATACCTGAAAAAGGCACACCCCTAATATTTTACTAAAACACTTACTTTAATAAGTGATTTTTTTCGAATTTCAGATTTTAAGAAAATAAAAAAACCAAAAGCTATGTACCATTAGAAAGAGCTTAGAAAGACGAATTTTTTGAGATATTATCCAGCTCTATTGAAGTCCTATTTTTGGAATTACGACCGGGTGTGTGTTTTAGTAAAATATTAGGGGTGTGCCTTTTTCAGGTATCCAAATTTTAAGTATTATAAGTGTCTAAATTGTTTTCAAATTAAATACAGTTAGCCAAAAAGCTGAATAATAGAACTTTTTCTTATTATGACAAGAAACTCATTTGGCAAAAATTTTATTTCAACTAGTGTTGGTCGAAATTAAGATCTGGGAAAGAGATAATACTCAACTGGAAAAAAACTAATTAGAACTGTATTTTAGCCTGAGATACAAAATAATTTTATTTAGTAATAATGATTTAAGGACAAGTCAATTTTTTTTCCTTGTTCGATTCTTTCCAATTAATTTTTTTATTACTTATTTTTATTACTAATTTTTTTATTACTAAATTCCGTTCTTGAATTTTGAAATAAGTCTTTAATTAAAATCAAGGTTTTGAAATTTTTTTATTGAATAATTTACATTTAAATTTTTTAAAAAAAGACCTAATTTTTTGAACTTGCTTTGTTCAAAATTTGTTTAGCTTGATTCAAATAGCTTAAACCTTCAAGAACTTCATTCTTAAATTAATTAAAAAAAATAAAATAAATTTATATTTAGCAAAAAAGTTTGTGTGATATTGTTTATTTACCGCTAATCTTTCTTGAGTTTCTTTACGTTTGACTTGACCAACTGAAAGAGGAACTGGTCTACCATCTAAATTAAGAAAAAGTTTTAAGGATAAATAATTTGAAAAAAATAGAGTCTCTTTTACCAGTAAACGAGTAGTCAGGTAAATCAATTAAAGGTCCACGAGCTGTTTGAAGCTTTGGTAAGCCTACTTTTTGACGCCATAACTTTCCGGCGTTCAAAATTAAAGACGTGGATACGTTCGATTTGAAAACAAGTGAAAATTTTTTGTTTACAACCAATAAACTATTTAATTTGAGCATTTTTTATTAAAAATTGATTTGAAATTTTACTCAAAAAAACACAACTTTTTTTCCAAATAAGTCAAATATACGCTAAGAGATATAATGCTTTAAAAAAAATTGTAAAAATTTTTTAAATTTATTTGCATTAGTAACTTTAAGTAATTTCAGATTTTTTCATTTGATTCATTTTTCTTTTTATTGTTTTTCTTTTGACGTAGAGCCGAAAATTCCTTCAAAAAAAAAAACCTGCACTTTGAACCACTTTACTTTAAGTCTTGTCCATTGATAAAAATTAATACTTGACTACAACTAATATCTTTTTAGTGAAAATTTTTAAAAGTCGTTTCTTTATTTGAAATATGAACTACAGTCGACTCCACTTAATCCAAAGCACTCTTATTCGTATTAATCACTTTTCGTATAAATTTCCCTAATCCCTAATTCTTATTCCAGTTAATTTTGATTTAATAATTTGTTGACTTGTTGAATCTTCAAAAATTAGGAACATTAAAATGTGTCACAATAGCACCGGTCTTATAAATTATTTATTTAATGATTTTGCAAAAGCATTTGACACCATCCCACACAAGGTTATTATCAAAATACTAAAAAAGTACAAATGCCCAGTTACCCTCGGTTACTGGATCCAAGCATACTTAGACAACAGAAGTTTTAAGATTGCAATGAATGGACAAGAATCGAACGAACATCAAATCAAGTCTGGTGTCCCACAAGGTGGTTGCTTAAGCGCGCTGTTGTTTGCTCTATTTATCAATGATCTTGGCAAAAAACTAAAAAAAGTACATACTTACTTAAATTTTGCACTATTTGCCGATGACGTTTCCATATGGTTCGCCAAATCTAGACTCAAAACAATTAACAAAATACTCCAAAAAGCTACGACAGTAATTTACAAATTTGCAGTTGGAAGAGGCTTAAAATTAAACGTTGACAAATCCAATTATTTAGTATTAGCAAGAAATTACAATCGTGCGTCTTATTACTTTAGTTCAACTCTAAATCTACATATCAACCAACAGCCAATACAAAAAAAGTTAAATCCTACTTTGTTAGGTATAAAACTCGACCCTGGATTTACATTTTCGGAACATTTTCGTGAGATAATGTCAAGATGCGAGTCAAAACTAAACCTAATTAAAATTCTTAGTTCGAAAGCCTATAACATTGATTCAAATCATCTCTTAACAATATATAAATCTCTAATTCAATCCATTTTTAAATATAGCATGTTCCCGTACATAATTTCGTCAGTTAAAATCAAAAAAGACATCCAAGTTTTACAAAACCGAGCAATTAGATCAATCTTCAAAGTTTCAAAATTTACAAGCCAGAAAATAATGAACGCTATTTCTAATCTTGTCACTGTCGAACAAAGAATCCTTAAGCTGTGTAATTCGTACCTATCTAAAAACTACCAACACAACAAACACTTAAAAAAATTAATCGACAGCTTCAGTGCTGAGAGCACTACTAAAAAATCTATATTAAATAAAATACACAAAATGAATGAAACCAATTGTATATAGTAACTTAGTTAAATTTTCAAAAACTTCTATTTTTTATTTTTGTACTATTTTTTATCGTTTTTTTTTTTTTATACAAACTTAGAAAATTTCTAAAGAAGCAAGCGTTTATTGTATGCTGAAAGAAGGGCGTTCTACCTTCAAGCAGCTGACGTTTAGTCATTTTTTAAATAAAAAAATAAATAAATTTATTTAATAGAATTAATTCCAAATTGGACAAGTAAATTAGAATTTAAGCCAGTATTTCGGCGAATACATGTTAGAAATAAATTTTCGAATTCATATGCTACATTAAAAAAAGATAATTCAAATCTACAGTTTAAAATAGTTAATAGAGTT
>NTPY01000756.1:61811-81413 GCA_002922825.1 Brachionus calyciflorus
GAAATTGATTATATGGTTGGTCTATATCAACCAATAAAATTTATTTTTCTTTTATTAAAATAAAAATACAACCCTTCCTTGCACAAATTTGTTTTTTCACGCCAAACAAAGATTTTTCAAAGTCTGGTGGACCCCTGCTCCCTGGTTAAAGCTCAGTTTGCTTTGTATTTGGAAAAAAGGTTGAAGTGTTCGCGTCAAAGTGAAGAGATATGATGTAAAAGTATTGGTGATTCAGTAAATTTTCACAAGAACTATTTTAAACGATGAAAAGTTTAACTTGGCTTGATTAAAAGTACGTTTTTACATTAAATTGTATATACATTTAGTATATACTAATATTGTCGTAAAACCTTGTTTGTAATCGATTAAAAAGCGGCTTTTTAACTGCAAAATCATACTTGCTAAATAAATCCATTTGATTTTTTGCTTAGACCTTTCTGAAAGATATTAATATGTAGACCTCATTGATGTCTATTTATAATAAACAAAATTAAAATTTTCTCTGTTTCCGCTCGTCCAAAAAAAGTGAATTATGATATTTAAGAAAATATCTTAACCTATTTGAGAACGTTAACTTGACAAAGATACCAATTACCAAGTTATTAATGAATTTTTATTTTAATTAAAAATTTCGTTTGACCCTGCTATTAAGCAATTTATTATTAAACATTTTAATGCGAACAAAATTAAGTTTTGCACTTTGAATTTATCAAAATGAAAAAATTCAAATTTTCAAAAATTTAAATCATTAATCACTAATTTAAATTTTTCAAATAAGAAAATTTTTATTTTTTTAAATTTTACAAAACAAAAAAAAAATAAAATGTCCGAAATGGAAATTTGTACGGACACTCATGTAGGTAGTTGGGAATTTGCCAATGTATTAGGCGAAGGTGCTTACGGTGAAGTAAAACTAGCTCTAAATAGTAAAACTCAAGAAACGCGCGCTGTCAAAATCATAAGTCTAAATCTTCTTAGTGATAAAAATTCAATACAAAAAGAAGTACTTATTCACAAGTCATTAAATCACGAAAATGTTGTTAAATTTTATTCATCATTTCAACATTTGGATAAATTTTACATAATTTTAGAATATGCATCAGGCGGTGAACTATTCGATAGAATTGAGCCTGATTTAGGCATGGATGTCGAACTAGCTCATAAATATTTTACTCAATTGATTAATGGAGTTGAATATTTACACTCAAAAGGAATTGTACATAGAGATATAAAACCAGAAAATTTATTACTTAATGATATGGATCAAATTAAAATAGCCGACTTCGGATTGGCTACTTTATTTCAATACAGAGGAAACGAGCGTTTATTGACTTCACCGTGTGGTACAGCACCCTATGTAGCTCCGGAAGTATTAAGTCAAAGTTCGTATAAAGCTCAACCAACAGATGTATGGTCATGTGGTATAGTTCTAGTAGCAATGTTAGCTGGTGAATTACCATGGGACAAACCAGTAGCTGATTGTTATGATTTTGTTGCTTGGGTAAAAAATAATTACCAAAAATCACCTTGGTGTAAAATTGAAAATACCGCTTTGTCATTGATTAGAAATATTCTTTCATATGAGCCCTCACAAAGATTCACTATTAAACAGGTCAAATCAAGCACTTGGTATACTAAGACATATAAAACAAATAAAACATATGAACCGATCGGATTTAGTCAAAATAGTATGGCATTTTTGTCACAACCAACTCATTTTTATTTAAATTCTAATCAAACAAATGGTTCGGTTGTTTTAGACACGGGTCTTGAGGTCATGGATTCTCAAGCTAGTTGTCGATGTTCATCAACAGCTGATTCAAATCCAGGACCATTTAATAATATAACAAATCATATTGAAAGCTTTTCGCAACCAGCTTCAATTGATAACATGTATCTCAATTCACAGAATAATGCTACACAATATTCACAATATTCTCAAGCAACAAGTCAATCGCCATTGTTAAAATTAGTCAAGAGAATGACCAGAATGTTTGTGCATTTAACAGTCGATAATACATGTTTAGAATTGAGTAAATTACTCAAGAAATTCATGTACGATTATAAAGAAAATGTAATGAATGAACGTCAACGACAAATAACAGTGTCAACATGTGATAAACGTCAAACTTTATTGACGTTTAAAATAAATATTAGTGAAATGAAATCTCAACATGAGGTTTTAGTTGATTTTAGATTGTCTAAGGGCGATGGTCTTGAATTTAAAAAAATATTTATTAAATTCAAAACAGCTCTCAATGAATTTGCATGTAAAAGATACATTTTTCAAAATGGTCATGGATGTTGTGCTAGGAACTTCTAAAATTTTTTTATTTCTCTAGCGAAAATGCTTTTAAAATAATAGGCTAATTAAAAATAAGATATAGATTTTTTTTAAATTGTAAAATTTTTTTTATGTAAATTCAAATTGTATTTTTATTTTAATAAAATGAATTTTTTTGTACCAGCTTGTTTAGGATATTCAAAAACATCAGTGACCAATTCGATAACAAGAATTTTTCCGAAATTTTAGAACGAATAATCTCATTACCTTAATATTCATTAAAATCTTACAATGAACATTGTAAATATTTTGGTTCGCATATCAAACGAAAATATTCAAAATAAATTAAACTATTCAATTTTAATTTTAAACAATTATGTCAAAATATTTATAAATGGAACATGCATTTTTTTATCCGGTATATAACCTTAAAAATATATTCCTGAAAAATTTTGTCTATTTTGGATTAATATAATATATAGTAAAACGGTCTAACATGATGACCAGGTTAATTTGGCTTTTCTTTCAATATTTAGGTTTCTGAATGGAATTCGAGCTAGAAATATTTTCAGCTTAAGAAATATTTAAGAGATCTATTAAATGGTATACAAAGTCGTAAGTTTTAAATTAAATTTTTTTTTATTTTTAAGTTATATAAAGTACAAATTAAAATTAACTTGTACGCTTTTTTGTTCCTCGACTCTTCTTTTCCTTGAATCTTCTTGAACTTTTCCTCTGAAGAAAACAATCAATAAAAACTAATATTTTATAACGTAATTGTTTGAAACCTTTCTTTTCCTGAGAAAGTAAAGGAAAGGAGATGAAAACAATCGTACAAGTTAGTTTTAATTTGTAATGTAGAAAATTAATGTTTGTCACAAACTTTTTAATAAAGGTTGTTATTTAAAAATAACTCTAAGCTATGAAAATAATTATCTCCGATAACTGAAGAAAAAAAATTATATGACTAATGTGAAAAGAAAATTTTTTGTTTATATTCAAGCACTTTCGTATGAAAGCAATTTACAAATATCCTAAGACTATTATCCTTTAGAAACAACTAAAATCAATATAATAGTTAAGCAACGTTACGTTAAATTACACAATGTTACACTTACGTATTTTACGGAGAGAGACAAAATTGGATTTTTTTACCACCAGTTTAGTTCAGGATGTCTAATATTTTTCCAGAATAATTTTGATTAAATTAAATCAATCAATATTTTTAAAAAAATTTATAAAAAAATAAACAAAAATCTTCCTTCCATCGTGAAGTTTATTACAATTAAATTCAGACTCTAATGTTCACATTTTGTTGGATCACTCTACATTTATAATTAAAGTAAATTTTAAAGTTCTGATTTTTTCTACAAAAAAAGCACTTTGGGAAAATAGATAAAATCAAAAGTCATTTTTAATTTAAATAAAGACCATGAAAGGCAAATACTTGATAAAAATCATATTTAAGTAGCTAAAATAGTTACCATAGAGATTTTCTCTTAAAAACGAAAAATAATTTAAACTAAGTTTAATATATTATATGACATAAATTGGTAAATTAGCCTAATTATGAGAAGCATTTTTACAGTTTACTTTATGTTGAGATTTTTAATTTCTTTTCGATAAACAAAGTTAAATAATTTCAATTAAAAAAATTTTAAAAAAAAATTTAAAGCATTAAAAATAACCAATATCCTTGATTTATAACCATACTGTAAATAAATTAGACATTTTTATAAAAAATATTCTTATTCTCAAATGAAAGGTTATTAAAAGTTTTCAAACGATTTGAAGTCTAAATCTAATTAATTTTTTTGTTTTAATTAATTAAAGGAGTTGACTTGAGTAATTATGCCCTAGAGGACCTGCTAGCCTTTGACGATATATTCTTAGATTATTTTAATAGTTTTCTCAAGAATCAAGTAAATATTTATTTAAAAAGAAAAAAATTTCACAAAGTTTTTTTTCACTTAAATTTAGGCATTTCCTCAACAAATTCAATACAACAGATATTTAGGAATATTCGAAGAGATTGATGCTAGTTCAAATTCGATTGTAGTAACTGATCGCTTACCTAGACATTTGATCATAAATAATTCTAAATCGACTGCATCAAATCATGAAACTAATGAAACTGATAGGAGTGACCCTCAAAATAACAGTGTTTTTGATTGGGTAAGAATAGAAAGGTTACCCTTATTTTTTCGTACTGATTTTTTTCGTGAATTTAAACTATGTAAACTGTTAACTCGACCTTTAGAGGAGGAAAGATCTGACTCAGCAACAAGTAGTCAATTAATTGGAGGTTACAGTCGTCAAAGTCGTGAGTTTTAAAAATTAATTTTTTTTATATTTAAGTTATAAAGATTATTTTTTTTAAGCTCCCATTTCTAATTCTTTGAGTACCGATGATCCTGATCAGGGCTCTCACAATCCAGTTTTGTTCGCTTCACCATCAAATAAGGACTCGAACAAAATTACAAATTTAGACGAAATTTTAAATACTTTTTACTCGAATTCAGTCGAAATGGACAGTAGTTTTCAAATTGATTTGCCATATTTAGACAGATTTAATCGTGCCTTGTTTCAACGGCCAGGTAGTCGTGCTCTTAGCGTGCCTTCTTATTTTCCATTTGCAACTATGAATCGATATTCATCTAGCAATTTAGTTATGAAATCGAAAAAAAGAACAGCGACTTCTAAATCAGACAAAAGTGAAATAAAGTAAGTTTTTAATAATAACACTAGAATTATATTCTTTTGAGGATTTTCTCAGCTGGTTCTTAAATTCTCTCAATCTTCGCTATTATTTTTATTTTGGAATTTTTCTAAATTTAACCTTTAAAACTTTTAAATTTATACCATAACATAATCGCAGAATAAAAAAATTACACATTAAAACAAATAGGGAAAAGTATTTCTAATATATTTCGTTAGGAAAAATACATGAGCTAAAGTTACGTTTATTTTTTTTCTCATTTATAGGCCAAATTTTGTATGTCAAACCCTTGTTTAGACCTAACTGAATATGAGATTCATTTTTTTTTTACAATTTTAGTTATTAACCGTAATCACTTGATGGTTTTATTATGGTACAATTAGAGGGTTTATTACTTATTTTGAACACTGGTACACATAATAGGTGAACCAACTTACCCAACTTGAACATTGGCGTTCACTTATTTGGTGAGCATAAAATAAAATAGGTGAACACAAAAAATTTAGGTAGATTAAAATAGGGATCTAAATATCTTAATATGATTATTTATAACATTATTGTCAGTAAAAAAATTTTTAAATTATAATAACGGTCAAATCACTGTTTCTTTTATGGACTTCATGGTATGCATAAACTCAATCTTCGTTTTTTAACATAAAAGATAAAAGCCACCAATATCTAATTCAATTCCTGCTTTTTCTGTTTTCGATTTCGGTTTCGCTGTGGTCATTTCTTTAACAAAATCAAAGTAAATTTATTTTACTTTTTTTAACTGATCACACTTTATTAATAGGTGATCAATTTTTATTTTAGGTGAACACTTTCTGTTTTGGGTGAACATTTTTTGTTTTATCTGATCATTTTAAAAGTTTTATTCTTTAGTTCACATATTTTATGCTCACCTAATGAGTGAACACAAACGTTCACCTAATTGGGTGGGGTAATTGTGTTCAACTATTATATGAACACTGGTTCACATAAGGCAATAGACCCCAATTATACTTAAGAGCCTCTAAAGACGTTAACTAAGTTGCTTTAACGGAATTTGATTCAAATACAAATTTTCAATCTTCTTAGTTATTTTATTAACTACTAGATTTAATTAACTAATATTTAAATTTTTTAATGTAAAAGAAATGATTCAGAAGAACCAGTATTAAAAAAAGCCGAAAATATAATTGATTTGACTAAAATTCAAAATGGCAATAATGAAGCAGTTTTAAATAATGATGAAGTAGATGGTGACGGTGAAGAAGTATATTATGATGATGAGTTTGATGGAGAGAACGGAGATAATACAAAAAATTTCGACTTAAAGCTAGACGATAATATTTCATTTGTCGGAGATTTTCCAGAGAATGAAGAATTTATAGAAAATGTTACTTTGCATGCATCAATCAACCAATATAAACTAAAATTTCTAGGTTCTGTAAATGGAATGAGGGAATTTAGAGATTTTTTAAAAAAGACATCGGGTTTTCGTTTATATAAATTTTGGCTTGATTGTGAATTTTATCGTGATTCAATGCAAGATTACGATCAAATAGATAATATGGCAACTAGAAATCGTCTTTTTAGAGACATAAATGAAAAATATGTTTTTGCTTTTGCCAAAAAAATGCATGAAAAAGTAAGCAAAAATTATTTTGCTGGTCAAGGTCTAAATCATAGTTTATTTGATCGAATACAATATGACATACTAAGACGATTGAGATCTTATTGGGTACCCAGATTTGTTTTAAATAAACTAAAGTTAAAAGGAAAAGATTTTGGTAATTTTCCTTTGCCACCTTTGACTCCTGATTATAGTCGTCAATCGACTTATTTGACAGCACCACCATCAAGAAAAGGTTTCAATATACCAATGATGCCAAATGATACCAATCATCAATTGAATGAAAATCAAAAAAGGTTGATTATTTAACGAAGACGCACAAGCGAATATAATCTATTTTTAAGCTTAAAACGGTTTAATCATCAAGTTAATTAATTTATAACCAGAAGTTATGTTTTCCCAATCGGGATAAAGGTTATTTAGCTATAATTTTTTCTACTGTCGCGTTTTTAAATCTGGTTGATTAATTCTAAAAAATACTAATCTGCAAGTTAATTTCAAACGAAATTGATGTCTTTATTTTATCGTCACTGAAACTGATGTCCCGCTAAATTGATGTCAAAAAAAATTTAATAAATTGATGACAAAATAAATTGATGTCCAGAAAAAAATAAGGAAATTGATGATCAAAAAATTGATGTTCAAAAATGAATTAACATTTTGAGTAGTCATAGATTCATTTGAGATCAAATTGTAATCATCAGTTTCAGGTACTTTACCCTTAATTACTTCATTTGTAATATTAGTTTCCTCAGTTTATGTAGCATTCTTTTAATCCTCAAATGGGTCAATCAAAAAGGTCTAATTTCTGAAAAACTTATACAAAAAACACTAAAATTTCGGAAATTCAAACAAAAGAATTTTTTTTAACAGAATTTTGGTTATATTAATTTTCCAGATTTTTGCCTAACTGAATGTTTTGAACAAATTTTGTCCAAGCATAGCCAGCTGTGGGAAAAGCAAATGATCAATGCTTGAATTTAGTTCGAGAACCGAATTATTTAATAAAATTTCTAATCGTCATTCTCTTATTTAAAAAAGAACATCAGCTTCCTTATTAAAGAAAGAGCATCAATTTCCTTATTTATTAATTTGACATCAATTTCTTTTACATCAAATTAGGGGCATCAATCTCGTTTGTCATCAATTTCCAGTAAATCAAAATACTTAGTACAAAAAATAGATTATGAACATGTGTGGCTAAACTTTTTTTTTAAATTTAAAAAAATAATTTAAATTATAATAGAGTACTCTACAGTAAAGTAAAACAAGCTCTTTTAGCCGACAAAGACGCTGGTGGACCTTTTCTAAGATACATTTCAGGGTAAGTTTCAGTACGTTTCAACACTATTCTGATTTATATTTAACAATTTAAAAACTTAGAAATTGTCCAGAATCTCTTCCTCTGATTCTTTTCTGGTATGATGTATGTGATTTTAATAATTCAGAAGCTATAGGCTATGATAAAAATTCACGTCTGCAACATGCCTGGGCTATTTATAATAACTATTTAAGCTCAACAGCTCGATTTAACATAGGTATATCAAACGAGATTTCAGAAGAAGCTCGAAAGTCTCTACAAAAACAATCCTATTCAGAAGAAAATTTGTCAAATGAAATTGATGTTAATTTATTTCAACCGGTGATGGAGCAAATTGTGCCTTATTTAGAAAACACATGGACTTTGTTTATAAAAGATGACGTCTCTACATACACCGAGTAAAAAATAATTGAATTTTTTGATTAGAGATTTTTTCGAAATAATTTTGTTTTTGTAGAGCAAGATTGTCAACGTTGATTAAGGAGGATGAGAACGATGAAAATAGACTAATAGAGAGTATTCGAGAGCCTGAAATGCGAATTGAAGATGATCAAATTTTTATAACTCGAGCAGCAGTCATAGATTTTTTAATCAATAAAGATAAGCCTAAAATTGAGGAGAAAAACAAAAAAAAGGTCTTGACAGAAGAAGAAAAACGTGAACGTGCTCAACGAATAAAGCAAATGGAAAATGAAAGAAAAAAGGCTTTAAAAGCGGCAGCCAAACGGGCAAAAGTAAATAAGCTAAGTGTTGTTGACGAAGAAAAAGATGATGTTCAAGTAATTTTTTTTTTCAATTTAAAAATATATATTTTTGGTCCGTATTAACTTCTTTGTTTGTTTTTGAAAAAAAATTTAAAGCGTAAAAAAATGACTCTGAATAATTTAGCTAACATGATAAATAATAACAATATTAATAATAATTTGGTCAGCTCTAGTGGTTTTATAAGCCTAAATCCTTTAAACAATAATAATATCAATAATAACAACAATAGAAATTCTATTAGTTTGAATACTTTTTTAAATAGAACTAGAATGCTGTCAATATCGGTAAGTAGTAAAATAGAAATAGAGAAATCATTTTTTTTTTGGATGAATTTTTATAAGCATGCTCAGCTTGTTTCTTTGTTCTTGATTAAGCAAAGCTTTATTAAAGCTTAAATAAAGCTTTTTATTTTTTAATTTTTTTAATTTTTTTTTGTTTTATTTCAGTTAAATGGTTGTATAAAAATGTTTAGTTTAATGCTTGTTATATTATTTTTAATTTGGTCTGTATTTTTATTAATTTTATTTGTATTTAAAGAAAAGTTCTGATTCAAATGAAAAATCCGAAAGAAGATCAAGGAAGGGTATTTCATTTGTAACTGATAGATCAACTTTATTTGAAAAGTTATTTTCAAACAAAAAGTGAGTTGAATTTTTTTTTAAATTAAAAATCGAGTTTAAAGATTTTTCGAAGCTTTTTTGTCTTAATATCCAAAATCAAAAAAAAATATTTTTTAACAATATAAAATAATTTAAGAAGGTTATTAGATTTTAAGTAAATTCAAGTATACAGCACTTGCTTCGAAAAAAAGGCATTAGCAAAATTAAATATTTCAAAACGAAAATTTACCATATTTTTGCTTATTTTTTAAGCAAAAAAGAAAGTTCATTTTCTTCATAAAAATTCAACCTCTTATAAGTCACGTTATAAATTTTATTATTACAGTACAAATTAAAACTAATTTATACACATTTTGTTCTTCGACTCTTCTTCAACTCTTCCTTTCCTCTTCCTCTGAAGAAAACATTCAATAAAAACTAATACAGTCAAAGCTCTTTAATTCGGAACTCCTTTATCCGAACAATTCGGTATTCGGAATTTTTTCTTCGGTCTCTACCCCCTTTTAAATACCTTTAATGTTAAAAGAGCAAAACGTAACTGCAAATGAACAAATGATTTCTTTAAAATATTATAATTATTTGCGAATTTAAATTTATCTAATCAATTATATCTGTATTTTTTTAAAAATAAAAATGTGTAATTTTGATTTTTGTTAATTATTAATCGAAAAATTAATTAAAAATTAATTGAGATAACTTAAATTTTGCATTCTTTTGCAAATAAAACTTTTTTGTTCGGAATTTTCAATTTTTTCATTAAATTCAGATTCAAAGTTTATTCGGAAAATTTTATCCGGAACAACATTTTTTGGGTCCCAAAGATTACGGATTAAAGAGAGTTGACTGTATTTTATAACGTATTTTTTTGAAACCTTTCCTTTCTCAGGAAAGGAAAGAAAAAGGAGAGGAAGAGTCGAAGTAGAGTCGAAAAAGAGGAAAGGAAAAGAAACCTACAAGTTAGTTTTAATTTGTATTGTACTAATAAATATCTAAGCTATGGCAACGATAACGGTTCCGTCTTTTTTTCAAAGCAAGTCCTGTATTTCCTTATTTTCCCAGATACAAGATCGAGTCGCTATTTTTTGAAGACTTTCTATTTGAAATTTTTTGGTTCTAAAAATGACTCAAATAAATAAATGGTAAATTGTAATTATTTCCTTTTTGAAACTATTCACTCAAAAAATTCTTTTTTACTAAAAAATATTTTAATTCCTTTTCTCGTTTTTTTGATTTTAATCCCTTCTTGAAAAAAGACCTCAGTTTATCTTATATTTACTCTTCATTATAATTTACTATATTGACTCTTCGATACTCGTTCTGATCTAATTGTGGAAAAACTCTATGAAAAATGAACCTCAAGATTGGTTGTCAGAAAAGAATTCAGCTTCTAAATTTTGTGCTAAAATAACAACATACCAAAGACTCTATAAAAATGTCGAAGAAAAATTACTTTAAAAGAGAACAAGGACTAAAGCCAATAAAAAAATATAGTACGAATAGAGTACTTCAAGAATAAACATTAATATATAATTTCATTCTAAAAAAAATTAAAGACTAAATTCATTATTAGATGTCTTTACATAAAGTTTTTTTCATGAGGAGAATTAACTCAAAAAGGATTTTTTTTAAAGAAATATATTCAAAGATCATAAAACAAGCGAAATACAGCACTTCTATCGAATTTGCGACGCATTCCGGACGTATCGTTTCGTATGACGAACGGACTCGACCGTACTACCGTACCTGATTATCGGATTAGAATATTTTTTTACAATTTAAAAAAAAAAAAATTAGAATTTTTTGTAAAAAAATTTTTCTGAATTAAATTTTTTTGAACATTTTTGATTAATATCTCCGAAAAAAATCTTTTCGAAAAATTTGGGAAAAATTTCGGATAGTATGGCACAGTAGTACGGCTGAGTCCGTCCATCATATGATACGATACGTTCGTCGCAAATTCGATAGAAGTGCTCTATTTTTCTACGGTATATGCAATAAAAACTCAAAAAAATCAACGCCGTTAATTCGGTAGAAACGCAACTTTTCAATTTTTCAGTCCCAAATTAGGATCAGTGCTGCAATTAATGAAGCACTACGGTATGTGAAATCTAATAGATCACATTAACTATCAAATTTAAGAATTAAATCGCATTTAGAGATCACGGATGAAAGATTAATATCTAAATCTCTAACATGCAAACAAATGCAAAGCTCGAAATTTAGCTTTAGTTTATGGAATTTAAATATCTTGAGATTATGACTTGAATTAAGATCTGAGACAATTTAGAGCATAATTCTATACAGGACATAATTATTAATTTTACAATTTTTCTAATTAAGCATGATGCAACTATTTCGAAAGTATTTTTTTGATCATGGTCAAAAAGATCTCTTGAACAAATTCAACGCAGTTACTGAGGCTAGACAATATCTAGATCATGATGAACCACAAAAAAAGAATGCTATAGCAAATATAATGATGCGACTTTACTTAGATCCGAATTCTAAGAAAAGTCTTCTCCCTTTATCAGATCGTTTGAAACAAAAACTAAAATCAGAAACACCTTCAGATTATCGTGGTTTAAATCGACCAAAAACGCCATTCATGAATGGTTTAATAAGGGAATTTCGTAATGTTCTAGAAGAAAGTTTCCAAAAATTCTGCGAGCAATACTCTGTCGATTATAATGTGGGATCGGCTGAAGAATTTGCTATGCTCACTCAATCAGAGTTATTGACTTTAATGGGTGATAGTTACAATCCAAAAGATTTTGATTTCGATGAAGAAAAAGGCGAAGGAAAGTCCATACCAACACGTGAGGATAGAAATGAATTTTCTAAAATGCTTTACGAATGGTCAATAGGTAGAAGCCCCGAAAAATTGTACGGCTTTTTTGCACATTTAGGAGAGCATGGTAGAAAAGATGGATTTCCATTTTTAGAAAAAGATCTCTTTTTTTGCATTGACTCAATCCGTCTAAAAGAAATAAACGGTGACGACGTTCTCAAACAAAAATCCCAAGTTATAATAGATCTTTATCTTGACTCTCAAATACCCCCATCATGTCAAATTGATGTTAGTTTTGAAACTAATCAAAAACTGTTAAAATCAGCTGCTAAAATAGTCCAAGGTAATCATTCAGCAGCAGATTTGGCAGTCTTTGACGAAGTACGAACTAATTTGTACAAAGATTTACTCCCATATTGGGCTGGGTTTAAGAGTATTCACAAAGAAGGTATTCCATTTGGTGAGACGAAACAAGAAAAATTGCTAAAAGAGCGCTTGGATGAATTCCTAATTGCCAAAAATCCATCACCAAGTGATTTCAGACTACCACCCATAAGTCCACAGCCAATGGTATTAACACCAAATTTGACAAATTATAGACAAAATACGTCAATTTCTCAAAATTTAAATATTGTTTTTTCAATAGCTACTGGTATCAAGTTTAAAGATGAAAAAGCCCTCAATAGTAACCCAGGTCGAAGTAGCATTACTAATTCGAATGATAGGCGTAACTCGAACACTTTGCAGCAGATAATTATTAGATAAATTTTTCGAAATTATTTTATTTTTATAAATAATTAAAAACAAATAAATTTTTAATTTTTTCTTTATGATTCTTCAATCATTTAAATTTTTTAATTTTTATTGTAAAATTTTTTTTTATATTGAAACATTTTTTTCTTAAACTCTAAATTTTTAATACAAAAAATCCAACTTTTCATAGCTTTTATACGTTCAAGCATAAACTCAAAGCATTTTTCAATATTTCCTAGTTTAAAAAGACTACTAACTTTTCTCCGTTCTGAGTTAGGAAACTTAGAACTCAGAAAAAAATAACATGGGTTAATTTTTATGACATTTTTAGTATTTTTATTTAACTATTTGTTATTGTTGGATGAAAAAAAAATGTCATTAGATGATCCATTAAATTATAGGAAAAGCGTTAAAAACATTGAAAAAACTTAAGAATCGTTAGACTCTTCTAATAAAGCTTTAAGGTAAATTCATTTTCATGGATTGAATCAGTGTTTTTACTCTCATTGAATCATGCAAAATTATAAAATCAGTTTTTGGTTACTTTTTTGCCTTGCATCATGTTTGTTAATTCAAAATTTTCGTGACGGCTACTTCTCCTCGATAAAAAAAATGAAACACAAAGGCTTAATGTTTCATTTTGGTGAAAATATATTGAAAAATTTTGCAAATATTGTATTAAAATCAAAGTACATTGAAACCATGGGTAAATAGTATTTTTGCGTTATTACTTTATCCTTTAAATAAATTATGAAGCATTTTGCTGGAATGCTGATTATTAGTAGAATAAAAAAAGAAAAAGCTGCAGTTGCTCAATTTGATAAAGATGAAAACGTAAAAGAAGAATCAAGCGATTAATGAGATGTCCATAATAAAAAAAAAGGCACTTAATTGTAACATCTAAATAATAAATTCTGTGAAAATTAAAAAATGATTATAAATTTTGAAAACTTTAATCTTTTTAATTTTTGATTTCAAAAAGATACTATTTCCCCTGAAGGGAAAAAGTAAGATGGTTTAATTTAAGCTTTTTTAAGTGTTGTTTTAATTTGCAAGAAAAAAATTTTATTGCCAAAGTGCAAAAATCCCAAATTTTCTGAAAAATAGCACAACATTTAAAAAAAGCCTAAATTAAATTCGCAATTTGTCGTCCAAAGTACTTTTAAAAGCTTTGAGAGTGATTTTGTCTTTCTAAGAAAAATAAAAAGAAAATTGACAAAAATCATTACCATGCCAAAATTACCATGTATTACGACTCGGGTCATTTGTTAAGTTTACATAAACTGGAGTTAATTAAAAATTAATAAAAAACTTTTATTTTTCGATTCTGTATTGAAAAGATCAGTGTAATTTAAATAAACTTTAAACTTTAAACTATGCTGATAATTACTGAAATTCTTCTTAAAAAAATGTGCGAGTGAATGAACGAATTTGATGAATATTTTTTTGTTTAATAGTACTTATAACTATGGGGTTTATAAGTACTTGGAAACCATTTAATTTAATATTTATGACACATGATTATTTATTTAAATTTGTTTATTTTTTGAAAATAAATTTTCAGGATAAAATTTCATAAAAATAAAAAGTAAGCTTGTTTTTTTTCAAGTTGTTCCCACTACAAAATTTACTTTTTTGTTTATAAATTACCTTGAGACAAAATAAGAAAACATTTTTTTTATTAAAAAATAAAATTCAAAAAAAAAAAAAACAAAAGAAAATAGACAAATATTAGCGTAAATTAAGTCAATAATAAATTTTAAAAATTAAATTTTTTTTTATTTAATTTCAAATATTGCAGTTGCTTAAGCTTGATTTTTTTCTTCTTGGTTTTAACTCAAAATTAAAAATTTACATTAAATTAGCTTATACAAAAAATAAAGAACATAATATTTTGAGCTTGCCAAATGAAAATTAAAAACTCATAATAAACAACAAATTACTGGTTGTAGCTTGATGATCCGACACTTTGTTTATCACAGTGCCATCATTGTTGAAAAAAAATAAAAAAAAATTTTTTACGCATTATGAACTTTTCTTTTTGAATATTTTAAATATAACATATCGCCAACTTCGTCAATTGCTTCCAATGCTTTATCCAACATTTCTTTAGTATGCGATGCACTTAAACAAAATCTGACTCTTGATTCTGTAAGTCTAGTAGCTGGAAAACCAACTGTTACTACTGCAATACCTCGCTTAAGCATCTCTACATTAAAAGCTCTTAAATTATAGAAAAATATTTCAATAAATATCAAATTCGATTTTTAATTCTTGAAAAAAAAAATTTGAATCATACCTAATTTTAGCCGGCATATATAACATAAGTGGTACTACTGGCGAATCATTATTTCCATAAACAATAAAACCCATCTTAACTAATTTTTCCCTAAAATAGTGACTATTCCAAGCCAATTGCGCAATTCTCTTTTTACCCTCATCAGTTCCATCGGCACCAGAAATAGTATTTAATGAACTTATAATTTGCTCAGCTATTGGTGGACTCATACTCGAAGCATAACAATTAGCATACGAATAAGTTCTTATATGATTAATTAATTTTTTAGTACCAGCTATATAACCACCACAAGATCCAAAGCTCTTAGTAAAAGTTCCCATTAAAATATCAACGTCTTTTGGGTCACAACCCCAATAATCTACAACACCTCTTCCATTTGGTCCTATTGCACCGATACTATGCGCCTCATCCAAATATAAATAAGCTTTATACTTTTTCTTCAACTCTATTATTTTAGGTAAATTAACAATAGATCCTTCCATACTATACACACCTTCGACAACAATTAATATTTTTTTCCATGGTCTATGAGTTCTTGCTTGTCCGTAAACTATAGAGTCTTTTAATTTTTTTTCTAAATCCTCAATATCATTGTGTTTAAACACTTTAATAGTTGCACCTGATAGCCTTGAGCCTAGAACTAATGAACTATGATTTAATTCATCACTTAATATCAAACAACCTTTATTGACTAAATTAGGAATATTAGTAGAATTGGTAGCAAAACCCATTCCGAAACAAATTGAGTCTTCAACTCCTAAATATTTAGCCATTGTCTCTTCTAAGTCTTTATGAATTTTCATAGTACCAAATTCTTGTTTAGGCGAACATGAAGCAACTCCCATTTTTTTAATAGCCTCTATTGAATTAGATGCACATTTTCCATTATTTTCAGCAAAGCCTAAATAATTATAAGAACCTAAGTTGAGTGCTTCGATTGTTCGACCACTTTGTTTAAAAGTCCAATTAAAATCATCGGAGACTCGTTCAATTAGAGATATTTTTGCACCTGGTACGGAACATATTGGACGATTGAAACAATCACGTATACGAGTGTACATGTTTCTTGTGTAAAAACACTCGTATTCAGAATATAATGGAACAAAGCCTTTGGGGTTCGGATCAATAGCACCTTTTTTCTCTTCTAAACCAGAATATCTTAAAAAATCTCTAAGCCAGCCAAATACATTCAATATCAAATAGCCAATGTATGTAATTACAGCTGCCCATAATGGTGCCTCTTCAAAAGATTCTTGAACTTCACGTTTTGGACTATAAACTAAAGAACTGTTTTGTGGTTCAATGTGAGTTTCTTTACTCATGAGATTAGGCTTCTGTTAAAATTTTTTAAAATTAAATTTAAAGGTAGAAAACAAAAAAAATTTAAAACAAAAAAAAATAAAAAATATTACATCATTATTATTTGGATCAACATCTCCAAAATCATCATTTAGACGCTTAACCAATGTTTTCAGCTCGTTGCTAGGCATTTTAATTATTTGTATAGTAGTTGTCGTAGACAGTTTTGGTTTTTTTTCGATTTACTTTTGCCAAAGAGCTAGCTTCAATTATTTTTAGTATTACCAAAGAAATAAATCACGAAAAACGAAATAAAAAATGAGCAAAAACTCCCTGTATCTATTAATATACAAAGGTATTCAACTCGCTTTTTTTTTTCTCTCTTTCTATGTCTGAAAAACAAATTTATGGTAATTTTAATTAAGCTGAGGTATGTGAGAACAAGTTAGAGAAATATAATTAGAAAAAACGAACAAAAAATCAATCCGCTACTAAATTATACATCATAAATCAAGGCTATAAATTTTACAAACGAAAAAATTGTTTTTTTTTTTTTAATTCAAGATTTAATTTTTATTTAGTATTAGGTATACGTGAAAATAATTTATGTGCTTTAGGAGGCCTTCCAACTTTTTATTTCAACGAGATACAATTTTTTTTGTTGTTGTTGTATAATATTTTCAAAATTTATTGTTACAAACTAATTTTTTTTTTTTCGAATTTGTCAAGCTCACTTTTACGAAGACAAGAAATAATTATTTTTTTTTGCTCGGGATAGAAGAATTTTCCAAGAAAAAAAATTCAAGGAGACCGAGAAAAATGAAAAAAAATAATTTTTTTTTTTTCAATTTTTAAAAATTATTTTTTTAAAAATTTTATTGCTTATTTTTTAGCTTAATTTGAATTCAAAAATTTTCTACCTTTTTCTCGTAATTTCTTTTTTACGTAAAATAGAAAATAAAAAAACCAAATATTTGAAATTATGAGTTGCTATGATTAAAAAAAATATATTGAAAAATAATAATAAAAAATTAAACCACACTAAAATATACTAAAGGCACTTTGTTTAATATTTGCTTTTAATTTGCATTATCTTATTACTTTTTATAACTCAATTAGAATTCCTAATCAGTTAAGAGTTGGTGGGTGTAAATAGATTGATATTTTAAATTTGATTGCTTAGTCCATTAAAATTAGTAATTTTGTTGGTCTCTAGTACCAGTAGACTTGTTGCTTCAAAAAATTTTGATTTCAAAAAAAAATTTTGTTCGAAAGATCTTTTATTTATCTCAAATTTGAACAAGCAAAAGCTTTTCAACATTTCTTTATATCTTTTTTATAGAATGAAAATAAAAATTTTTAAATTAATTTTAAAAATAAAAAAGCAAGACCTAAAATGTGATTTACCTATTAATTCAATCATATAAACTTCGTGTTTCGAACATTATTACACAATTTGAATTTTGATTTTTAGTTTTCAAATTCTTTATTTTTAAAAATCGTGTCACCCCCTACAAGTGTCAAATTTGTTAAATATGATTAAACTTAATGACTGATTTAAAATTTAAAAATTATAAAAAGGTAAATCTATCGATTCCATTAACTCATTTAAGTACATATAAATTATATTTAACATTAATCAATTTTAGGATATGCTTTTTAGCTGAAATAACAAGATAATCTGGACAATTTTTTTAAACGATAACATAGATTAATTAGAGCACTTATCAATTTCACTTTTTCCAAGACTTATTAATTTTACTCTTCACTTCCAGTTTTAAAAGAGAGTGGGATGTTACATAACAAACAAAACCTAGAAAACCTTATAAAATATAATATGATTTTAAAATTTGTTTTCTAGATCTATTACTGTCAAAACAAACGCCTTTTTAACGCAATTTTAAAAGTTTAAAGTGCTTAATGGAACAAAAATTTTTTTTGATTTCTTTAAACAAGCTTGGAAATTAAACCAAAATTACGATTTTTTTTTGAAGAATTCGTTAACTTTTTTTGATGACTGACAAAATTATAGATACTCTTTCCTTAGTCCTGATAAATATTATTTGACAACTATTCTAAAGCTGATTTAGACAATTTTCTGAAATTTGGATTTTTCATTAAACACTAGAAATATTAAAGGTAACTTGGAAAAATGAATTTTATCATTAGATACTTTGATTTTTAGTTAATAAGCGAAAGCTGAAAATATTTCATATTAAAAATCAAAAATATTTTTTTTATTATTTTTCATTAGGATTTTTTTTTATTTAACAAAAAAAAAGACTTAAAAGGTTTATTAATAATAGTTATAATAATCGGCATTTACAAATTTAAAATTTTAAAATGCGTCATTGAATGAATTCACGTTTTTTATACAAAAATAAAATAACTTTTAAAATGAAACCCTAATAGAAATATCCACGGTTTGGTTGACCTGGGCATTTCGATATTTTTTTATTTTCATTTAAAAAAAAATAAAAATGTTCAGAAAAAAAACAAATTTAAATTTAATAATTTTGTTATTTTGTGTTTCTAATAAATAAATTCTATAAAGGTCTCCTATTTTATAAAATGACAAAATCATGAAAAAAAATTACTTAATCATATATATTTTTAGAAATTAGTTCTGGAATAATTTAGTTTCTTATTTCTTTAGTTCGAAAGAAAGAAAATACTAAGGGATTTGTGTTGTCAAAGTTTAGGAGCTTAGCAACAATGTAATCACAGAAACCGAAATTCTTACTCTAAGTAGCACTAGTTCTGAAAATGTGATTGAAAATTTTCTTTTATTTGTTTTCTTACTAAAATAAAATTATATAAACTTTACTTTTTTCTTAAGTTCTAGAAAGAAAATTACAATTTTTTTCATTTTTTCTCGAAAAAAAAAATTTTTGTTTTTTCTTGACGAAATTTAATAAATTGAAATTTAGTGAAGCATAACTCGAATTATTTGAAAAAAGAAAAAAATGGGTCTTAATTTTATTATTTATGTTCTTAGTCGCCCTCAACTCAATCGACGTTTCTCTCACTCCCCTTTAAATAATTTTAATGACTAATTAATTTTTTTTTCGATTGAAAAGTCGCTACGCAAATATTTAGAAAAAATATATATAGGTATTTTTCCCCCTTTATTTTTCTT
>NTPY01000756.1:81513-122879 GCA_002922825.1 Brachionus calyciflorus
AAAAAAAAATAGTTGATTGTTGTTTTTCTTTTGTTTCTTTTGTTGTGTTATTTTTCTAAATCTTTTTTTCCATATTCATTTCCATTTTAATATCCCTAGTCAAGCGAGCCTCTTCTTCGCGCACTTGTTTCAAAGTTTTTGGCTTGTTTATTTGTGATGTACGAACACCGGTCATGTAACCACACTCATCAATAGCTTCCAAAGCCTTTTAAGAAAAAAAAATTTTATTAATTTTTAATTAAATTTATTTTTTAGATTTAAAAAGAAAAATTGTTGGTCACTCACTTTATCAAGCATTTCACGAGTATGTGCCGCTGATAAACAAAATCTGACTCTCCCACCGGTTAAACCAGTAGCTGGAAAACCTACTGTTACCACAGCAATACCTTTTTCTAGCATTAGACGATTGAAACCACTTTTTAAAATGAAAAAAATAATTAGGTAAGAATATTTTTGAAGGTATATTTAAAAATATTTCTGGTATTTTTTTTCAATTAAATTAACCTTGGAATCGAAAATTTTTTGATTTAATATAATTGTCCTATAGAGAGATGGTTATGGATTGTTTTAATAAATTAATACCAAATATCTCTTTATAGTCTATTTTTAAATCTTTTTTATGTACATTTTTTATAAGCTTTAAAGTTACTATTAAACTAAGTTAATGTTTTAATTTTCAAAAAATATTGTTCCACTATTAAAACATTCAGTCCTAAGAGAGTTCACTACTTTATATTTTCTTGATTTCCGAGGAGTAAATAGTTGAGCATTTGTTATGAGGAAAGCTAATTTATTCAAAATTTGGTATCATTAAAAGGTAGAAAAAATACAGTAAGGGACATTCACAGGTGCACTTCATGAAGGTTCATGAACCTTCCCAGCGAACTTAAATTCCCCACACTTTCAACGCTTCCTGCGAATTCACCACAATTAAAAACGGATTTATAAAAAACTGGTGCGAATTCCCGTGAATTCCCGCGAATTCCTGGGAATTTCAATGAATTCACCTTAATTTTTTTCAAATCCATATTTTACTTTAGTGAATTCGCAGGAATTCGTTAAAAAATGACTCAAATAAAAGGAAAAATGTTTAGTTTCTAATACAAAGCCAATTGAAAAATGATACGAATTAAGAATAAACAAGTATTAATTCGAATTATTCTTAATTTTGAGTAAATGCGGTAATTTTTTTCAATGATATATGCCACTCCTGTTTTTTTAATTAGATATTTTTGTAATATAAAATGAATTTTAGTAGGTAGATAGGTAAGAGCCTTGTTATTGAAAGTAGTAATAGTATTTAAAGAATTCGTTAGTTACTTATTTAAGAAGTAAACAATATGCTTTGAAACTTGATGAAAAAAAAAAAATTTAAATTCATTTTATTTTTTCAAAGAAATTTTATGAAATTTTTTTTGACAGTCAACGTTTTAAAACAAACACTCTTTTAAGTCTTTAATGTTTATTAGTAGCATTTCAGTTGATTCTTTATTAATTTAGAGAGTTAACCTATTGTTACTTCATGCAACCTAATTGAATTATATTAAAAGAAATTTTCCAATGTTTTTATACATCAAATAAGTAATTCTAATTTTCATTAAAATATTTTTATAAAAAATGTTCATAACGAAGAAATGATGAATGAATTCTAAAGAATTTTGAAAACTTCTTCTTTATTCATTTTAAAATATTTCCTCACCAACGAAATTAAATTAATTAATTTCTAAATGATCAAAATAAATATGAAATATCAAATAATATGAAATAGGTAACGTTTCTATGTGTAAAGAATAAAAGTTTCAAAATTATTCTAAAGCTGAAAAACTTTTATACGTTTAACATTTAATTCAATTTGTGAGGCCGCAGGCCGAACTATTGTTATTCGAGCCAACAACTGCGAGCGTAGCCAGTACCGTTAGCCAGCGTAGCTTTAAAGACCCAACGCCATTAAGGCTGGTTTAAATCACTATTTTGTATTACCAATTTTAAACAGTTTGACCCAATTTCCTCCAATACTTTTTCTTTATTAGAAAATATCTAAAGTTAAATTAGCATCTTTATTAAATCATCAGTCTGTCTTAAATTAATTAAAATTTGAACCACTACTACTATTTATAGTCAAGTTAAAATTCTTCTTCATCCTTTCATGCTAAAAACTTATTTCCTTTTAAGATTTTGAATGGAAAAATAGTCTTTTTATGTAATTTGTGGAAAAATAGTCATTTTAAAGAAATATTGCCATAAGTTTTAAATTAATATCATGTCACAAAAAGCATTTAGAAATAAAATAACAGAAAAGAAAACTTACGCAATTTTACTAGGCATGTAAAGCATTACAGGTACAACTGGTGATGCTTGATTTCCATATACAATAAAACCCATTTTGACTAATTTTTCCCTAAAATATTTAGTATTGTCAGCTAATTGATGAATACGTCTAATACCATCATTTGAACTATCTTTACCCATTATAATCTCTAAAGTTTTTATAATTTGCCAAGTAACTGGTGGACTCATGCTTGATGCATAACAGCTAGCATGTGAATTCAATTTTAAGAAATCGACAAGTTTTTTAGAGCCAGCTATATAGCCACCAGCAGAGCCAAAACTCTTTGTAAAAGTTCCCATTAAAATATCAACGTCTTTTGGGTCACATCCCCAATAATCGACAACACCTCTACCATGTGGTCCGACTGCACCAATACTATGAGCTTCGTCTAAATACAAATAAGCTTTATATTTCTTTTTAATAGCTATTATTTCTGGTAGTCTAACTATTGATCCTTCCATACTATACACACCTTCGACTACAATTAAAATTTTTTTCCATGGTCGTCTGGTGACAGGATGACCTTCAATAATAGCTTTTTTCAATTTGTTTTCCAAATCTTTTGTATCATTGTGTTTAAAAACTTTAATAGTTGCACCTGATAATCTTGAGCCTAATACTAACGAAGCATGATTTAATTCATCGCTTAATATTAAACAACCTTTACCGACAAGAGTAGGTATATTCAAGGCATTTGTAGCAAAGCCCATTCCGAATGTAACAGATGCTTCAACACCGAGAAAGTCAGCCAATAAATTCTCTAATTCTAAATGACACTTTAATGTACCTAACTCTTGACGTGGACTACATGATGCAACATTATAGTCATGAATGCTTTGAATGGCCGCTTTTGAGCATGGACCATCATTTTCAGCAAATCCCAAATAATTGTATGAGCCCAAATTCAAGGCTTTTACTTTTTTACCAGTGAAATAAAATGACCAATTGAAATCGTCGGTTTTTCTATCAATTAATTCAATCTCAGCACCAGGTACGCTACAAATAGGACGATTGAAACAATCGCGAATTCTATAGTAAACATTTCTAGTGTAAAAACTCTCATAACTTTGATACAATGGAACAAAATCAGGTGGATTGTTATCAGCAGCACCTTTACGTTTTTCAATACCTGAGCGTCTTAGAAAATCTCTAAACCAACCAAATAAATTTAATACGGCATAGCATATGTAGGTGTATATAGCCTGGAGCATTGGTGTATCTTCAAACATTTCATCATCGTATTCACGTTTTCCTTTCTTTTAAATAAAATATCTAAGTAATTCTTTGTAATTTTTTTTATTATGACTAGATTTTAATATAGTATTTAGGAAAACCCTATCGAGTGCTTGGTAACTTGGTAATTATCCTGAACCGAGAGCCGAAGATTTAGTCTATAGAGTTTTTGCTTTTTCTATGAAAAAAAAATTGATTTCATAAATTATGAATATTATGCCAATTTTGGTAAGATTTATTTCTTTGTAAGGAAAAAATTATGACAAACTTTTCCAGAATTAAATTTTTTAAGAATCGTTTTTTATTTTATAAAAATTCAAACTTCTATAAAGATCATCGAGATAATGGCAATATTTTTTATTTACCAACTATCCAATTACTCTACGATTATAAAAAATCAGAAAGAGATATTACCCGTAACTATTATTCGATTATAAGATTATTCCCAATTCTAGGCTTTTCATTCACCTTATTCGTTATTCTCCATTTCTGGTTGATTTCTTTGAGATTATTTTCTGAAAAGAGTCTATGTAAGTAACAGGACTGTGGCCGTTATTTGGATTGGCCGTCGACGTCGGTTTAAGTATCTTGATCAAATAAAATTTAATAAAGTTATAAAGTAGTAACAGTAATTTAGAAAAATCACAGAAACCCCCGGGTAACAGAAGCCAACAAGGGGCGGCGTCGGATTTTAATGGAAAATGGCCTAAAATTCTTTACAAAACTATTTTTTCCTTTGATTAACTGCAGAAAGATTAAAGTTTAGGCTGATAAAAATTGGTCACGTCAGGCAAGTAGCGTAAAAATACTAATATCGATTATTTACTCAAGTATAACTAGCTTATTTACAAAATATCTAAACACTACTTGCATGGTTTCATTTAAAGACCGATTTACATAAGAAAACGATCCTTTAATAGATAGTGGTAAAAAGTCTAGAATCGGGAATAGTCGTATAATCGAATAGTTGGTTTTTAGAAAAAATTGCCCAAAGCTGCTCTATTAAAACTTATTTTTGAATATTCATAAAAATTCATTATTATTCTTTTCTGAAAATAGAGAAAAATAAGAAGAAATAAAAAAAAAATTGGAAAAATTTCAATGAAAATGGAAATTTTTGAATGAAAATGAATAAATTTCATGAAAATTCACGAAAGTTAATGAACATTCATTTTTGGAATATATGAACAGGGTTCAGGGACACGAAATATGCGTTATATTATGTGCAATAAAATGCAATATATCAAAATTTTCGTAAAAATTTGGCAATTTTTATTTACAAGGCTCATTGCTTAGAGAAAAAACGATATTTCTTAGTGCTTAGAAATATAAAGCTTAAAGTTTCTTTTCATTCTATGGTTACTTAAAGAAAAGCTATTTAAAATGACTTGAGATTAAAGAGAAAGAAAACTACACCGAAATATCAAATATTTAAATTAATTAAACCAATTTACAATTTTTTTATAGTACTTAAAATAATAAAATTTAGTCGTACTTATAAATTTCAAGTCTAATAACGTCTCTTTGACTTCAACTATCTCAATGATTTATACTTTTAACTAAAGCTAATAAGGTTCTCTACAATTCTTGGGGAAATTTTTGTTTAAAATTTTTTTTATTCTGAGGTAAAAACTCAAAAATAGGAAAACCACTGTATATGCAAAAAAAATGCGAAATATGCGTTAGCATATTTTTGTGGACTCTGTTAATGATATAGGGATAATAATTTCAGTTATTATTATTAATGACGATTTTTTTGAAAAGTTCATTTCAAAAATCAGAATCAGTTTTTGATTTTAATTTATTCAAACATGGTAAAACTCTTTCTTTTATGTAATATAAATTTTGTGATGAATCTTGCTATTATTTTAAAAAAATTAAAATTTTTTTTTTTTTCTATTAAAATAAATTATGATTTTTTCCTAACTTGTTATCCTTATAGAAAATTATTTTCACAATTATATTCACAATGAGTAATCATATTCTAAAATTCAAAAAATACTTTTGAAAATAATTTTTAAAATGTTAGGACAGCTTCCTTTACAGGTAAATCAACTTAAATGGCATTTTGTTCTAATAGCTTTAAAATTTTTAAATGCTTAATTTTTGATTTGAAATTGATTTATTTTAAATAAAATAATTATGAAGGAAACAATTATTATTATTAAAAAATTGTTTTAATTAAAAGCTTACTTTAGAAATCTTGATCTTATGTTCACTTTGGAATTGATTCTGATGTAGTTGATTGGCTAATATTTTAGGATCATGTATAACTTCTGCATGTGATTCATCTTGATTTTTAAGCTGTCTCTTTTTCAAATTACTCGTCAAACTATCTCTAGTCATTTTAATCTAGAAATAAGCAAAAGGAAATAAGATTACTCTTCTATTGCTTATTTTTATTTAAAAAAAAATAATAATTAGAAGAATTTGAGGGCTCATTTCAAGCGCCTTTTAATAGTTTAGAAAAATAAAAAATGTAAAAAATCTCTTCTTTTTTTTCTAAATAAAAGAAATATAAAAGCAAATTTACCAAGAGTAAATAATGAATTTAATTAACAGAATAACAAAGCAAGAACAAAAAAAAATTAAGCATAAATATATCGATTTGAAACAAAAAAAAGAAAAGAAAAGAAAATAATAATAACTAATTTTTTCAAATTTAAAATTGAAATTTTCGCAAATTCAAGAATCAGAGAACTAGTTTGAAAGAAACCAAAAAAGAAAAAAAATAAATAAAAATAATAACTGAGAATAATTTGAAATCGAGATATCGAATATGAAAATGCAAGAAAGACATGTAACAAAAGTGGGTGATCGTCTTGCTAGAATTATTTAATAGAAATTTTTTTTTTTTTAAATTCTCTGTTTATTTGCGAAATAAAAATTGAAAATTCAGTTAAAATTCTTTTAAATTTTTATGCGCTTTGTAAAATTGATGTAGTGTGTATTTTTCATTAAAGGATTTTTATGTTTAGGGATTTGAAATATTTATTTAAATATTCCATAAATTATGTAGGAAGAACACAAAAAAAAAATGACAAATGCAAATTACATTAATCTTACGATCAAATCAGTTGAGTTTATCGCTTTTCTTTTGTATGTTGAATATACTTTGAAATTTATTCTTTATTCAAATAGAAATGTTGCTTAAAATCTTTTTTGAAAATTCTGAACCTTATATAACTTTTAAAGACCTTAGAAATTCTAATTATATTTTGAAAGACACAAAAATTTAATTAAATGATTAATTAAAATTCATTTAACAATAAAAAATTCATGATTTTTTTAAGCTGGAAAAATAAAGAAAAAAAAACGATACAAAATACGTGATTCTCTCGATATATAGTCACTAATGACGATAAGCAAATACCATTTGATATCAGACAAAGGAACTTTGAGCGCTTAAGGACTTAAGTTTTTTTTTTGTAATTATAAAATTTTCTTTTTTGATTTTCAAAAAAGAAAAAACCGTTCTCAAACAAACAAGTTTTGTTTTCGATCTAGATTTTTGAGGCTATTCAAAAAGAAAAATTAATAAATAAAAAAATTTAATAGAAATTTTATAATTGTTTGTTTTCATTTAAAAAAAAAAGGTAAAAAAAATAATTTCTATTTCGTAGAATCCTTTTATGAGTCTTCATTAAAATTAAAATCATACGAGTTTTAGAAGAATCTAAATAAAATTCTTAAATTTTAAGCAAATAGAAATTACTTTTCCTTTGTAAACATTCGATTGAAGAGTCAAAAGCCAAGTCCTATATGAAAGCTAAGAAATCATTTGAATTTTTTTATACAACCTAAAAAGGTATCCTTAAATCTAAAATTATAAAAAAAACTCTCGTATCAAACTTGAATATATCCCTAAAATTTTTGAGTAAATGGAAGTCTTCAGTTAAATTATAAGCCTTGATATTTTTTAAAAAATCTCTAGGATATTCTGAAGCATTTACCTTACTAAAACAAATTTAGTTCTTTTTTTGTCATTTTTATGAATACAAAAAAATTTTAAAGAATGTGCTAAATATAAAAAGACCTCATCAAAATCGATGTCTAATCAGATTTGTCAAAAATATCCTTTTAATTCCAAAAACAAAAAAAGAAATAAGAAAAAAACGCTTTTATGCACAAAAAATCATGAAACTTGAGCTTAGAACGCGTAAAACTTTTGAAATTTTTTACCGTAAATCCTCTCTATTTGTATACAGTAATTTTTTACGCTTATCTTAATGGAAAAATATCTACAAAAATTTTCAAATACTTTATTGGGTATAGCAAGCTGAATTGATAACCAATTAAAGTAAAAATTTCTATTTCTTTTCTCACTTAAGAATTTAGAGCAATCTTTGTTAAAAACCGAAAATTTTTGAGTACAAATAGAGAGGATTTACGGTATGTAATTGAATATATTGGGTTTTATTCGTTTTTCTTTACTCAGTTTTCTGGATCACCCTCTATTAAAAAAAACAAAGCTCTGCTGGTCTTGATGAACAAATTAATGGGAAACTTTTAATAGTATAAAATTGAATTTTACATTTATAGGCTTAGTAAAATTTCAAATGATTGAATGAAAAATTCTCTTTAAAAAATATTCGAAAACTTAATTTCTAAAGAGAATTTTAAGCATCCAAAACCCTATTTATTCAACCTTTATTTTCATAGTGCCAATTAAAAAATTTAAAAATTTTTTAAAAATAAGCACCAAATTCGGTATCTTGGTTACTAAAACAAAGCCATATAATACGGAGATTCAAAATATTGTGCATATATATCCGAAATTATGTACCAAGTACATCATATTTTAAAATGCTTTTTTTATAACACCTTATTTTAATTTTGCTTATGGGTATTGGTGCACATATTTTTCCAACAAATATGTTGAAAACAAAAGTAATAATAATAATAACATTTTTATTTTCTCTTGATCAAAATTAAGAATTAAAAATATTTTATAAAATTACTTTTTATTTATATTTAAATTAAGGTAAACTTCCTCTTTTTAAATTTTGCAACTTAAAAACTTGGAATAATTTAATTAAACTCAAGGGAAATAAAAAACTTTTTTTAAAATATATTTTATAGAATTTTATAGAATTTAATAAATAATTGATCTCTGTAAAAGCCCATAGAAATTTTCACACAGAGATTATTCACTTTTCATAGAAAAAGAAATAATTTAAAAAATTTTTTTTCATTGACAATCTAAACGTATTTTTTTTTCCTTCTGGATACTTATTAATTTGTTTTATAAATCGTAATATAATCGGCAAAGAGAAATTCTTGCTCATCTGCTCATGCTCAATAATTTAATTTCTTAATAACTTTTAAATGGAAATAGATTTTTAAGTTCTGCAAAATGCTAAATTATGCAACAAACATTCTAAATTTTATTTGAAGCTCTGCAAAAACTTTGCAATTTAATTACGCAGTTATTTTCAATAATTTTACATTGAGTGTATTCTGTACTAATTTGCACAGTTTTTGCATAGCTTTAGCTATGACTGTTAAAAATACCCTCTGAAAAAATTATTTTTACTGAGGTAAAAAATATTATCAGTCACAGCTTTAGACAAGCGGTTTATTATAAAAAGAACTATTGTAGTTTTATTCAAATATCCCAGAGTCCTTAAACCCAATTAATTACACTAGAATATTATTAACCTATTGTAAAATACCTTTTTTTTGAAAATTGCTAAATATAAAATATTAATCCAATTAAATAACAATAAAACTAATGTTAAAATAAAAATTATAAAACAAATAATGCTTAAAGTAACTCTTTGAAGGCTCTTTGCAAAATATAAAAATTTGAACAAACATGTGTACACAATATCAACTAAAAGCTTAATTAAATAGGATCATAGACATTAAAAATTAATTTTTTTTAAAATATGTTTATCATTTCTTTGAGTTATCCTAAACAATTGGAATTTTCACTTCGATTTCTTTTGACGGTTTATCAAAAATAAATTGTTTGGTTACTATCGAAAAATAATTTTTTTACTTGTAGATTATTTATTTCTCCGTTTTTTATAGCTATGATGCATATTTTTTTTTATTGAAATGGTTTATTAAAAGTGTTGACATTCTTAAAACTTTTTTTTGTTAGCGAAAAAAAAATTATTTTTTTTTATTGAGAATATATATCCGGATTTTATAACTTTTTTTTTTAATTTGAAATACACTTAAATAAAATTTTAATTGTTTTTTTTTTCTCTATAAGTTTTGCTTTTTAGGTAAGTAGATTAGGTTTGAAACCTTTTAGATCGGAAAATAATCTATGCTAAATCATAAATTATTCACTCGTTATGATAAGCTATGAAAATTTTTAACTCTTGCTCACATGAATTGAGAGAAAAAGAAAAAAAAAGCTTTTAAACATTTTTTTAACTTGAGCTAGTAGTAACTATAGTCGAAAAAAAAAAGTGTTATTGTGCCTATTTAAAATAAATAAAATAAGGAATAAAAAATACCAAGACTTCTAAAAAGTAATTCGTTAAATAAATAGAAATTTTTCTTTAAAAATACGTCACATATTTTGTTTATTCATGTATGAGTTGTCAAGGAAATAATTTACCAGAGAAAAAGAATTTGAAAAATTATTATTTACCATTTAATATAAATCTTTTAAAATAAAATCACGAACTATTTGTGGGGCAAAAATTCTTTTCTGACAAAAAAAATATACTTTTCTTGAAAATTTTTTAAAACGTCTTAATATTACAGCAATTTAAAAAAAAACGAGAAAATTCATAAATTAGTGTACTGAGTAATCTAATAGCAATTTAAACTATCTTTTTTTTTTATTATGATAGTAAACATATTTTATAAAAAAAAGATCATTTTAACTTTAAATTTGTATATCTTTATGTGTAAATGAAAAACTAAGCGGTAATAGTTTATGATAAGTAAGTTTTAATATTTTAATAAAAAGCTTATTGATTTGTCTTTGTTAACGATCAATATTTAAGCTTATTAAACTTATTGAGTTTTTATATTTAATTGCTTCCTAAATGCACTTTTATAAATGTTGATGATTGTGGTATAGCGACATCTTTGTCGATATCACTTGTAGGTTAATACTTAGCATAAGTTAAGTAAAATGAGCATAAATAGATGCTTAAAACGTCTAACGATAGCATCGGATAGACGGATCCAAAGGTACTAATGTAAGACATTACAATGATGATTTTGGATTTTTTTTTATTCGAAAATTCACCTCTTTTTCCTCATTCTTAGCTACAAATGTGTTTTTATAAAGGTTCGAAAACACGAAATGTGCCGAAAAACGATTAAAAAGCTCCTTTTGGAATAGCAATCGACGTATATGCGACTTCAGACCATTAATCCAAATAGCATCATTCTTAATACATAGAAAACAAAGAGTTAAACTGAATGAAATTAAGATTGAGTTGAAAGACTTAGATGAAGAATTTATTGAGGGTAGCTTTATAGGACAAACTTTATTCATTCTTTTCATTTTTGATATCAATCAATAAATTTCAAAGGAAGAAAATAAACAAAAATTTGCAAAATTTTAAGCTAGCTCTAAGGAAAAGCGACAACCAGTTTAGAAAATTATAAAGAGAGTTAACCGTTGGTGAATAAATAATTTAGCTCCAATCAACCAATTCTTAGATGGAAGCGAAATAGAAATAATTTCATTATCTAAATACCTTGGTATTGAGATAAATTGGAACCAAAAATCGGAAAGTATACAATAAAAATCGGTAAATTACTACAGATTTTCTACGGATTTTTTTTGATGATAAAGTGCTTGAAATAATATAATATAACAAATGCAAATGACAATATATTTAAAATGCCGATTCAAAAGGTTTCAAAATTTTTAAATAATCCTAAAAATCCAATTTCGAATATAATTTCTGATATCCCATTCCAAACGAAACAAAGCAAAATTTTTTTAAATTGCAAATTTGCACAACATTAGAAAAAGTCGAAATTAAATGCAATCAAAACTTGACCAAAAGACTTATAACGACAAAAATAATTTTTAGAGCTTTGCAGAGTGATTTTAGTGGTGTTTAAAAAAAAAACACAAAACTTTAACATGGCAAAAAAAAGGATCTGAACTCAATACAAAATAATAAATACCTAGAGTAGATAAATTATTATATTGAAAACAAAATTTCTAATTTTATATTTTTTAGATGCATGAATCCATTTTTTATGTAACTGGGATAATAATTTTCAAAATATCTCCAATCTTTCAGTGTTTCCATTTTAAGAATAGCCTATCTGCAGATAAAAATATATTCTGATTTAAGACAGAAAACAGTAATATTGTATGCTTTTGGTGACCAATTATTTGAATAAAATAAAGTTCGAGACTTTGGTTTTTAAGTTTAAGTTGGTCGAACTTTTTTTTTTTTATAATTAAAATTTTTAATAATGCTTCAATGGAATGGTTGATCAAAATTATGTCAATTTTATCTTGATATTAACTTGAAAGATGTTATATGGATGAAATTCAAAGCGAAGCTTTGTATATGCTGTTTCAATTTTAACTAAAACTTAACTTTTTGCATGGAAACTATAAAGAAAATAGATATACTTCATAACAACCAGAAACTTTGAAAAAAAAGCCAAAACTTGAGTTTAAGTTTGAAAAATAAAATTCTTTGGAAAAAGCTTAAAAAAATTGCAAAAAAAAGCCAAGACTCGAGCTTAAGTTAAAAAAATGTTAACCGAGAATCTCATGTGGTATTTATTTTAAGAGCATTTTTAAGAAATCGGAATAATACAGAAAAGGTAATTGAGGACAGTTCGGTCAAGTACTAATTTTTTAAATTAAAAATAAATCTCAAAATTATTATAATGAATTAAACATCAGAATGCTTTGATCGACACAGAATTATGGAGCAAAGCGGCTTTACTTTTTACACTAAATTTACTTTGATTTTAAAAATTTTAAAAAATTAAAAATAACACATAGAAGAATCAGGTCGCTTTGAAAAGGAGCAAGGCGACGCTTACTTGTATTATGCTTGGGTCACAATTGACCAACTTTATTATTTAATGATTACTATTCTTGGAATTGTATAAAAATTCTGTATTAAAAATTTAGGATTCCTAAAATAAATTTTTTCTTTGAAACACAATTCCCAGATTTTTGTGAAAAATTTGAAAAACTATATTTTGATAATTTTTTTTATGGTTAAATTACCTAGTTATAGAAATTTTTACACGATTACCCCCAATATGAAATACTGTTGCTTATATCTGTTACGTCAAGTACGCTTTTTTTGAATTATTATTTCTAATTCTGGTAAGAAATTTTGAGACGAAAAAATAAACTTGATGTAGTTTTTGGTAAAACAGCAGGTTAATAATTGTATTTGGTTTGAGTTGGGTAATAAAATGTACCAATATTAGCTCTAAAATAAAAGAATCTCCCTGTGCTTAATAATTGATCGTTGTCTTTAATAAAATCGAGAAAGATCAAATTTCTTTTTTTCTTTAATAATTTAAGCATGCCAACTTAGTTTTTTATAGCAATTACCAAAAATCTAAATAATAATAATTGTTTATCGTTTACATAAAAATATTTACCCACCAAAACAAAAAATATATTTTCAATAGGTTTTTTTCTTTTCAAATCGAAATTATTGAATGCTTTTATTATAAACATTAATTTATTTTTTTTCTTAAAATATTAGATTTAAATCTTTAACTTGGTTTTCTATTTTAAATTTTAATATCAGCGAAAACTTACTGCAACTAAGCAAATAAATTACATTATTAAATAATGAAAAAAAAATTAAATTAAAATAGCAAGCAAGTAACCCGAATTTTTCTAAAACTTTTATTTGAAAGTAATTAATGTACAAAATTTATTATATTATTTCATAAGTCTTAAGATAATACTAATTCTTTTAAAATTTTTCTTAATTTCGAGTTAAATTGAAGATTTCTAGTTAATATTTAAAAAATTTTCAAAGTAATATTTAGTTCAATATAAATATAAAACTTTTTTCAAATTAATTTTGTTTATATCCAGACTAGAGGGCTCTGTGATCGATATATGTCAATCTTTTTTTCTCATTTGTAAAATAAATCAAATATAGTTCATCTGTCACTTGATACAATTCAAACATATGATTATAATTTTGGTAAAGAAAAATTTTTAGACTGAAAAATTATGCCCTAAAATTATGAAGCTGCTTTTAATTACTTTGCTGCTATGGAAAATTTTAAAAATTGAAAAATAATATAAAAGCAAAATTTTTTATATTTTTGCCATAACAAAAATCAATATTTTTGTTTTCCAAAATCTAACTTTGGACCGTAAAATAATAACTCTTAGTTAAAATGAGATTGATTTGAAAGCTTTTTAAATTTAAATTTTTTACACTCTTAATTACTAGATTTGCTTATCTTAAATGGAACTACACCAAAAGTTGTTAAACTATTTGGATATAAACTTTTTTTTGAATACTGTCACCGTGTGAGACGTTTTTATTTTATTTATTTACTTGTTTATTGATTGGTTTTAAGTCAGATTGACATACAAATATATTAAAGGTACTTTTGGCCCACGATAGGAAATCGAAAAACATTTAGGATGAAACAATTTTTAGCTAAATCTACATGTGTAAAAGATCTGAGAATATTCATAAAAAATGATAATAAATGGAATGCTCGACTTAGGTTTAGTACAAAAATAATCAAAAAATGTTACACTATCATCATTTAGAGTATGTCATCAGCTAATTGCCCCCAAAAGTATTAAAAACATTCATGAGCTAGAAAAGTTCAAAGAATGGCTACACGATAGGTTAGAAGAGGTTTAAACTATACAGACATTCTCAAAAATGGGAATTTCTAATCTTCAAATATGAAGGCAAAGAGTTGATTTATAAATTTTAACGCGCAGAACATAAAGCATAATCTTCATTCACACAATAAATCTTTGCGTTGAGAAAAGATAAGATATTTTCTGCTATCATTTAATTTTCTTACTAATAGAATCAAGTGGAAACAAGTTTCAAATAAACATAGTTAACGCACAAAACTTAATAAGACTTAAAGGGAAGTTAGATTTGTTATTAACGTGTTAATCAGTCTAGCAATAGATAAGGACACTAGCCTGTTGATTAACCTTGAAACTTAACTTAAAAATTTAAACGTAATAAGATTTAAAGGGAAGTTAGATTTGTTGATGGAAGTTTATAGTCCTTTAGGGCTCTACTTGAACTTTTGTTAAAGTTACAGCTTCAACTTGCTACTTCTACTAAATTTTATCATAACAATCATCAGTTTTGAAAAGTTTCATAGATAAGGAATGCTCTTAATCATATAGCCCAATTTTGTTTTAAAATTTGATAAAATAGTTTGCAGATTTTCAATAAGCTATGTTCTCTTTATATGAAGTTAAAAAATATTGCGATTGAAATCGAAAATTTTTTTGAAAGAAAGGCGTTTTTTTTTTCTCGATCACTAAATGTGACCAATTCATTTTAGAATAAAGCTAAAAATCTACAAAAAAAAACGCCTTTCTTTCAAAAAAATTTTCGATTTCAATCGCAATATTTTTTAACTTCATATAAAGAGAACATAGCTTATTGAAAATCTGCAAACTATTTTAAGACACTTTTTAACTAGCAAGTTTTTATTTCGTTGTTAGCGAAATTTTTAATATCACTTAGGAATTTTCAAAATTTTAATAAAAAAATCAGACCATATATATGGTTCGATTTTATCCAAATTTTTTGTAATTCTTAAATTTGTTTACTCCTACTAGACTTTCATTTAAATAGAAATATAATTATACAATTATAAAAATAATTTCAACAAGATTGATAATATATTAGCCAAGTTTTTTTATTTTTTCTTATCTTAGGAATTACTCTATCGAGTAAAATTAAAAACAATCTCAAATTTTTTTCTAGTTGGATTTTTAAAAATCTTTATTTAATCTATTTAGCTAAATCCTCTCAAAGAATGGAATATTCTCAGACAATAGACTTTTTAGAATACTAAAATTACAAATTGAAGATAGGTTTATTGTCTATAAAACTTACTATAAGTTTTGTGAAATTATTCGCTATTTTAAAAAGAAAAAAGGAAATTTTTACCGAAATTTTCCAAAAATAGTTTGAAATTGTCTTTTCAAAGGAGGGTGAATGATTTATATAGAAAATAGCCTCCGTGGTCGCGCTTAGATTTTTTTTAAGTGAGGTGATCAATCATGTAAAAATCAATGGTCAAGATATCTAAGCGCTACCATGAGGGGTTCATCCTTTTCAAACCAAATAAAGAAGCTAAATGCAAATTTTTGGTTTATTTTAGGTATATTTTAGGTAAAATTTTAGGTGTTTTCCAAAAATAAGTTTTTAGTAAAAAAAACAGTATGAAACAATTTTTAATGAAAATTTTTTTAGAAAAATAATATTTAAGAATCATTATTCAATTTAATATCTACACTTTCAATTTTTTATAATTCTCATGAAAAATTTGAACTAAATAAAAAATTAAGATTAGTGATTTTTATTGTTCCGTTTTGACTCGATCACTAAATGTGACCAATTTTATCCTTTTTTTCTGTATCAAGATTTACTTAACAGAGACTCTATATTAAAATAGCAGCCAATTAAATAAACTTGTCAAAAAAAACTTTGCAAAAAAGGTACTTAATTTAATTAATAATAAATTTATCAAAATAGCTTTTTTTAAAAACAAAAAAATAGCATAGTCATAATAGCAGTTCAAATTAGACTGATTAATTTAGCTCAATTTTTTTTTCGATTAAAAATTTAAGAAAGAAGAAGGAGAAATCACAAAAACTTAAAAAAAGCTTTTCCAAATTTATTAAGATTTGTTTGAAAACTTGCGAACTAATTTCAGAATTTTAAATATTTTTCAATAGATTAACCAAGATTTACATTATTTTTGGTTAAATTTTGTGATTTTTTTTTTATTGTATTTTTTAAAAACAAAAAACAAAAAAATTGAATTTTTCCGAAAAAAACATTTTTTGCAAAAAATTTTGGCACTTTTTTTAAACAAATTTTAACAAATGTATTAAAAAATAGAATTTTTTTCGACAATTAATGTGAATTTACCATTTTTAAATTTTTCCATTTTACCTTAGTTTACAAAGTCTCTGATAAATTCGGCGAAATCCTCGAATTAAATAACCACTTTAATTAAATACAAAAATTCTAATTGGATAATTTTATTTATTTTTTACTAAAAAAAAGAGCAAAAATAAAAAAATTAATTGGCTATAAATCGATCTATTTTGAAACAGCTTTTTTGTTATTGCGATTTTTTACCTTTACCTGTATATTTTGATACAGCTTTATTGACCAATCGATTTATTAAAAAAAGCTATTTAGATAATTTTTTTTTGACTTCATCTATTTTAACCTAATCCCCTTAACAGAAAGCTCTTTTCCTGAGCTTTTAGATGATCATAAATTTGTATGCGAAAAAAAAATTTTAATTTTCAATTTTACGGCCAAATTAACATTCAAATTCGGCACCCTCCTTTATTTATTTTAGAAGAAATTATGTTGCTTCACCAAATTTTTAATAAATATTATAATCAAAAGTGTCTTCATAATTACGATGAATAATCAGATTTCGAAAACACCGAAAATAAAACTAGGATTTATGGTTTGGTGAACCTTAAGTCTTAATTTTGGACAATGTCTTAGAATGTCTCCAATAGAGCTAAATATTTACGTACTATATCAATCGATTGTCCGCGAAAAAAACTAAATTGGTAGACCAACAGTCATATATACTGAAATAATTTCGAGATTTTTAACAAATATTACAAGAATGAAACTAATACCAATCAAAATAACGAGATCATGGATAAAGAATTATGGAACAGTTTGAATATAGAGCCCAAGAGACTCGATCGATCATAATTTTATGATGACTAACATTCAATTAAATTTCTTATTTCTGATCCAAATCATTAATTTTTTTAGCTATTTAATTAAAGACTCTCCATATCAATGTGCATTTTGATAATTTGCTGAGATAAAGTAGACTTTTCAGAAATTTCTGAATCATATTCAAAATTTATTTTATTCTATAAAAAGCTGTGAGATTTTTCAATAAAAACTATCTAATTCCTATTAAATAAAAGTCAATCTTTTAAAAAGTCTTTTATAAATTTTTAAGTTATAAAGTTGACAAAAATAAAGTTCAAAAACGATAGAAGTTTTAAACTAATTATCATTCAAAAGCTATTGAAAAAATAAGTTAAGTGAACATCAGCAAGAATTTCAACTTGTCCTTTTTGTGAGTTTTACTAAATTGCTTCATTTACCGTATATCCCCGATTTTCTCGAAAAAAAAGGTTTAGTCCAATGATATAAACACTTTTTTGTGGCAAATTTTTTAAAGGATATTGTGACGGGACAACACATGTTTGGACCTGGCACAAACCCGATTTTGTACTATAATATAACATAATAAAATCTTTCTGGAATTATTACGTATACGCAAAAAGATTATGTTTTTTAATTTAAATAGTTTTTTAGTAAATCTCAGATCTAAATTTTAGAAAATTAAAAATAAATTTCTATACAAGGTTCAGGAAATTCCGAAAAATACGCCCAACATGAAAAATTCGGACAAGATACAAAAATACTGAAAAATACACATTTTTTGATTGAAGGAAATATGTTAATTTTAATAAATGTATATATAAATTTTTGATATTTTTGCTTTTAAATTATACATACTTTTCAAAAATTCAGAAACTTTGAACCCCTGGAGTAAAATAAAATTTACCCCTAATTTTAAATTAATTGTGGTCGAAAACCATACCTGCCGATACTGTGGACATTTTGCATTTCCTGAAACTTATTTTTTTAATTTTCTTTTTTTATTGTTGAAAAATTCATTTGTACCATACAAACATGTGTTATCCCGTCACAATATCCTTTAAAAAAATTGGCCACAAAACGTGTTTAAACCATCTGGCAAAATCTTCTTTTTCGATTGTGTCGGAACAAAAATAGAGGGAATACGGTAGTTTTAGTCTAAATAATAATTTGATTTTCTTTCCAAATTTAAAAAAATCTGTAAAAGAAAAAAGAAATTCCTTGAAAAATTAAGACTGGTCAAATTCTTACAAGAGTTTCATAGAGATAAATTTTTCGACAGAGATAATATTATTTCTTGATTAAAAGAATTTTAAGTGATTTGAAGTTACCAGATGAAATGGGATTAGGTTAAAATAGATGAAGTCAAAAAAAATTATCTAAATAGCTTTTTTTAATAAATCGATTGGTCAATAAAGCTGTATCAAAATATACAGGTAAAGGTAAAAAATCGCAATAACAAAAAAGCTGTTTCAAAATAGATCGATTTATAGCCAATTAATTTTTTTATTTTTGCTCTTTTTTTTAGTAAAAAATAAATAAAATTATCCAATTAGAATTTTTGTATTTAATTAAAGTGGTTATTTAATTCGAGGATTTCGCCGAATTTATCAGAGACTTTGTAAACTAAGGTAAAATCGCAAAATTTAAAAATGGTAAATTCACATTAATTGAGGAAAAAAATTCTATTTTTTAATTCATTTGTTAAAATTTGTTTAAAAAAAGTGCCAGAATTTTTTGCCAAAAATGCATTTTTTCGGAAAAATTTAATTAAAAATAAAATAAAAAAATCACAAAATTTAACCAAAAATAATGGCAAGTTTCAAACAAATCTTAAAAAAATTGGAAAACTTTTTTTAAGTTTTTGTGATTTCTCCTTCTTATTTCTTAAATTTTTAAACGAAAAAAAAATTCAGCTAAATTAATCAGTCTAATTTGAACTGCTATTATGACTATGCTATTTTTTTGTTTTTAAAAAAAGCTATTTTGATAAATTTATTATTAATTAAATTAAGTAGCTTTTTTGCAAAGTTTTTTTTGACAAGTTTATTTAATTGGCTGCTATTTTAATATAGAGTCGATGAAATCGTACTTAAATTAATTTCAATTCAAATTCAAACAAAGTTTTTTAAATCGATAGCTAGATTTTATTAATTATTACGAAGATAACCGATTAATTTATTTCAAGGATTCAAATTTAAATTTTCATACAAAGTTAAAATTCAATTTGAAAAAAAAGCACTTAAAAATTCTCTTCTTTCTGAATGGTCGATTGTATTTTTCGCTATAAAAAATATCTGATTGGTTTAATTTTATTTAAAAAATAAAAATATATATCAGCACGAGTTGTAACTTTATATTTTAAGAAATAATGTCGGTAAAAAATAAACTGTTTAATAAATTTTATTGCTTTATAATTGTTCAATTATTTATTAAAGAAACTCAATCAATTAGAAAATTTCTCAAAGTAGAAATTTAAAAAAAAATAATCATCTGGGAACCCCTATCCTTTAAAATAAAATACTTCTCTCATTCTTTTAAACACTATTAGTAACGCCATTAAGTAAAGATATTTACCGAATTTTATGAAAATAAGAGTATAAAATTACATGTCAAAAAGAGTAAGAAATATTTTCTTTCTTTCTTTTTTTTTGAATGTTAATTGATTTGAAACTATTTTCGTGTTTTAATTAACAAAATCTTAACCAAAAAAACATATTTGCAATTTATTTATTGCGCTTTTTATCTTATGAATATCTTTTAACTCTTTTAAATGAACAAAATAAAAAAAATTTAAATTGATTTCTAAAATAAACAAAACTTGAAAAAGCGAATAAATGAGTTAAACACAAGTATTGCCAAAGTATCTTTTTGAAACTCTTTAAAAAATCTAATTAAAAAAAACTGAAAACAATAATTTAGAGAAAATAATCTCTTTAAAAAATTGGAATCTATTTCGTTCCAAATCGAATTTAAAAAATACAAAATAAAAATAACAAAAAAAGTTATTTGTAATCATAATTTTTTTCAGTATTTAATTTGAATAAATTTACAAATTTGTTTCCTTTATACTTTTAAATTAAAATGAGCATAACTTATTTACTGTTTTTAGTGGAATAGATGCTATCTTGATCGAATTACGACTTTGGTCAATGAGATAAATTTCGACTGCTGAGAGTCGTTTTTTGCTTTTCATTTTTTTTATATATTTAGTAATAAAAAACTTAAATTTCAATAAAGAATTTGCCTCTCTTATTTATTTCGTTTGAAATCAGTTAGACTTTATCAATTTAAAATCTAAATCACTTCGATTTAAAATCGATTTTTAATCTTATTTTTATTAAATTTTATTTGAAAGGATTTAAAATTTAAGTAAGAAATACAAAAAAAGAAAAAAGAATGCTTGAAAATTCATACTGGATAAGTCAACCTGATTATGGATACACACAGAACTATTACACACATTATGAACCAAGTTTACAGCAAAATTGTATGTCCCATAATTACCAAGTTAATTTACCAAAAAAAGCAAAAAATAACAATTGTAAAAAGCCTAAAATTGAGAATGATGCAACATCGAATAACTCGTTTAGTTCGAGTTCATCAAATGGTAAAACTAAACAAAGAAAGTTTTCGCCTAAACAGCGTCAAGTAGCCAATCAAAGAGAACGAGATAGGACTCATTCAGTAAATTCAGCGTTCGTACAATTAAGAGGTCTTATACCGACAGAACCTTTAGATCGTAAATTATCTAAAATTGAAGTCTTAAGATTGGCTGGTAGTTATATAAATCATCTTCATTCTGTTCTAATAATGTCCGAAGAATTTTCAGATGATCCTTGTTATTATAAACAAAAGTATATTTCTTTAATTTTTGAAAATTTTACACTGATAAAAAATTAATTTTTTTTATGTCTATAAAGATTAGTGGATAAGTCAAGTAATATAACAGTATGTACATTTTGTCTAGGTGATAGACGAACATTTCCAAATGGTTTTGATCTCGACTCAAAACTGCCCTCAAGTGCCAATTCAAGCTTGTCTTCAAGTTCGTTTATATCAAACTCATCCATTTCGCCACCAAATACAATTGTCAAAAGAAATATTAATAACAATAATAAAAATAAAAAATCTCAATCAGATTCTATTGTTAATTTGAATAAAACTCCATTCAATCACCCTAAAAAGAAATTCATCACAGAAAGCTATTACAATCAAACACATGTTTAATTTTATTTTTTTCGGTTTTTGATTTTTTTTAAATTTTTTTTATTTAATACTTATTCACAAATAAAACTATTGCCTTCGAAAAAAATATTTATTATGCTTTTTTTAAACTAAAGAATCCTCCTCTTAAGTTTTCACCCTAAAACTAATCCTTATCCGCTTGATAGACTTTTACCTCACATACTCTTTTGACAATTTTTAATATTATTCAATTTTCTTATTGTTTACTTGTGTCCTTAAAAACTTGTGTTATTAAAACAACAAAAGTGTTTTGATTGAAGCCGAAAGTCGAAACGAATCGATTAATTTTTTTAACTTTTTGATATCAAAATGCATAAAAAACAGGTAAAACTTGTGGTCGATTAAAACGTAATTTTGCCAAATATAAGCTCATTGTTTAAGAAAAATAAAGTAAAAATAATTATTTTTTAAAAAGAATTATTTTTATCAAACAGAGAAAATTTCAGAGAAGAATCAGAGTAAACAATGGAAAAACCGTCCTCATAAAAGAAAATTTTTTCGATAAAAAATTTCAAACATTTATCGAAAAATAAAAAAAAATTTTTTTTGAGTACGGTTCACTTATTGGTACGTGTTCGGTATGCTGTTAATTCGGTAGAAATGCTGAACGTAAAATTACATAAATTTTCCAAAAAACTCACCTTTCAAGTCACCACTGATATTTTAAAATGAAATGAAATAAAATTGACAAGGCTATTAGTAATTTTTGTGTGCTATTAAAATCATTTATTCGTTAAAATCTGACAGAAAACTTAACCAGGATTTTGTTGCTAAAGATTTGATATCATTTAGTTATAAATCTAGTCAATCAAGGACAAAAATTTTTACGATTTATTCACATAGACATATCATTTTCAACTACAAAAAAAAAACTGGAAAAAAATTATTTCAACATTTTAAATTAGTTTCTTTTTGATAAAACCTTGACTAGATACCTAATTATCCCATAACAATTTTTTCTAGAAAATAAAATTTATATCCTTAAGTGTAATGGGCTTTATATCAGGCTTATTTAATCGTATCAAAAACTGTTTCACTTGGGCATGGACTTATTTATGGATTTTATGGTTTATACTCGTAGTTATTCTATTTTACATTTTAAAGGGTCCATTAAAATTGACTGAAAATGTCTCTACAGCTACTATGTTCTTCAATACGTTAACACCTAAATTTTATGTTGCTTTAACTGGTACATCTTCTTTAATATCGGGTTTAATTTTAATATTCGAATGGTGGTATTTTAAAAAATATGGAACTTCTTTTATCGAACAAGTTTCCTTAAATTATATTTCATCTAATTCAGACTCAAATTTTCAAACTAGCACTTCTTCTTCTTCTACATCATCGCCAGTTAATACTCAAAATGAAACGAATAACTCAAATAGAACAAATAGTGAGTCTAATCAAATTGTGAATAGTCAAAGTTGTAATTTGACTAATTCAATTACGATTAGTTCAAGTAATTTAATAAGTTCTAATTCAACTCTGAATTCGATACCTGAGTGTAAAGTTTGGAAAAATCCAATGAGTCTATTTAGAGGTGCTGAATATTCAAGATTAACTGAAGCGAATGGTAAAGAGCCTTTAACTTTTTATGACATGAATTTAAGTGCTCAAGATCATCAAACATTTTTCACATGCGAATATGATGAAGGTAAAGCTGATTATGAAATAATGCAGCGAGCTTGGAGGGAGAGAAATCCATCGACTAGAATTACTCTAGCTAATGAAGCTTTAGCTAAAAATTCTGAGTAAAGTTTAAAAAAAAAATTTATCAGATTTTTAATTTAAATTTAATTGATTAAGATGCACCCCTGCATTAATTTTGCTTGCCGAAGAAGAAGCTCAAACAATTGTTGATGTAATTTTTTAAAATTATAAACCTAAATAAATTTTGATTATTTTATGTTGAAAAAAAATAGGCCGAAAAACTTTTTAAGCAGGCTTTAAAATTCGCTGATATGGCTTACAAAAAATCATTACAAGCTCAAGAGCAAGGACACAATTTAGAAAGCCTTCATAGTAAGTCTTTAGATGATTTTTTTTTAAGAAATTTTTTTTTGAGAAGCAATTTTAATTCAAAACACTATTTATTTTCTGAATATGTTGTTTTTGAACAGTTAGGATTTGAATCAATTGCCTTTTTTATTCTCACCTTTGGTCCATTTTTTTTTGATGGGGTTCAGATTCGAAATTAATTGGATGATCAGTCTAACATAAGAGGATATTATTTTTATTAGCAATTTATAGACCCAACTGAACTCTATTAAAAATATCTTAAACTATCAAATTTAATTTAAAAATTAATAATATTTATTAAATTTAAGTAGAGACTTCAATTATTTAAAAAAAAGAAAATACTAAATTTAAAAAAAAATAATTCTTTCCTTAATAAGAATCAAATACTTAAATAAATCAGTTAATAATATTCAGATAGAACCACTATTTGTTTAGTATTACCCTATAAACGGCCAGGGAAATTTTAAAATAAGTTTATTGTATTGCCTCATGCTTCCCTGCAATGCATCAAAAATTATATTTTTAACTTTTCGATGTGCCATTGGGGAATGAAATCTTTATCAATACTTTTTATCATGTTTCGAATCCATAATTGGCAATTTCAAAATACAATTTTGAATAAAAAAATAATTTACATAAAAAAAATTCAAGTCTAACTAGGGTTAATTATTTGAGGAACCTTAATAAATGCAACATTAAAATCTAAATTTTAAAAACAATACGGTATTCTGTAAATTGGAACAAGTTTTTAAAATAAAATCTTATTTTTCATGATTCTTAGAAATTCAGGGACTTTCTTTTGTTTTTGAATTACATGAACATCAGTTGTTTTAGCGAAGTTTAGAAAAATTAATTTCTTTGAGTGCTTGACTTACTTCGAATACACCCTTTGGCTATAAAACAAAAAACTAAATACCGTATCCGCTTGTGCAGTATTTCAGGAATAAATCAAAAAATTTAAATTTTTTACATTGGAAAAGTTCCCATCGACACCATGTTAAAAAATTGGTTTATATTTTTTGGGAAAAATCCGACTTTTTTGATTTTAACCAATCATAAAACTCAAAACTAAGTTTTTTTCATGGAATAAATCAAAAAAAAATTAAAAAAACTGGAAACAATCCAAAAAGAATTTAATAATTCTACAATTTGGATTTTTTCCAAAATTAAATTATCAAATTAAGTTTTTTTCCTGGAAAAAAATGTTATTTGAGGATTTTTCCAGGATTAAAATTAAGAAAAAAATTTTAAAAATAAAAAATAATTGGGACTAAAATGTTAAAAAATTTTTTAATTTTAATTTTTGGAAAAATTTTGCTTAAATCGTTTTTTAATTCAAAATTTTTTTATAAAATTTTTGTCCTAATTCTCTTTTCATTTTATTAAATTTTTTCCTAATTTTGATCCTGGAAACGATTACTACGCAAGCGGATACGGTAACATTTTTTTCTTTTGTTTCTTTTTTGTGGTTTTCTATCAAAAAATGATTAATTTAATAGCAGCATGATAGCCTTTTTCTATATTTTTTTATTTACCTAAGAGAGAAATACAAATGTTTTAATATACTTGAAAAGACGCTTGGGAATGTGTGCAAGAAAATTAGGAAAATTAAAAGAAGCAGCTAAAATATTTCGTGATTTAGTAAAAGAATTTCCAATGATGTCTGTTTACAATATACACGAAAATCTTATTGAAGTTCTATTAGAAATGCAATCTTATCCAGATGTACAAGCCGTACTCTCCAAATACGATGATATAAATTTACCTAAATCAGCTACTATTTGTTATACAGCAGCTCTTTTGAAAGCAAGAGGTGTTAGTGATAGATTTTCACCGGATATTGCTAGTAAACGAGGCCTCAATTCGGCTGAAATAAGTGCCGTTGATGCTATACACAGAGCTGTTGAATTCAATCCACATGTTCCTAAATATTTATTAGAAATGAAAAGTTTAATTTTACCTCCAGAACATATTTTAAAAAGAGGAGACAGCGAAGCAATAGCGTACGCTTTTTTTCATTTACAACATTGGAAAAGAGTTGAAGGTGCATTGAATTTATTACAGTGTACATGGGAGGGTACATTTAGATTAATACCATATCCTTTAGAAAAGGGTCATTTATTTCATCCATATCCTGTTTGTACTCAAGCAGCTGATAGGGAACTTTTACCCGGTAAGTAAATATTTTCAAATAAAAAAAAATTTCAAAAATTTAAAATGATTCTTTTATTATTGATAAAAGCTTATCATGATGTTAGTGTATTTCCAAAAAAGGAATTGCCGTTTTTTATATTGTTCACTGCTGGTCTATGCTCAGGTACAGCGACACTTGCACTATTGACTTATCAATATCCGGATTACACGACATTAGTTGCCAAATCGCTTTTAAAATGGGCTGCCATACCGTTGAGTTTTTTATCTGAGAAAATCGATGCTTTAATACCGACTAATTTAATAGCAGCGTTTACTAGAATCTAAGAAATGAAAAAAACTTTTGATCTCATTCAATTTTTATTATTTAATTTTTTTAAGTGTTGATTTTTTAAATTGAAATTTAGGAATCATGGAAAAATGGCAGTGTTTTTAAAAGATTTTTAATCAAATTTTATTTGTTAAGGTGTGAATTTTTTCTTAAAAAAAAGTAGAAATTTTATGCCATTTTCTTTTAATATATTTTGTAAATTTTTTTCTTTGAATCATAAATAAATTTTTTGATGTTCAGTTATCTAAATTTTACGTTATTGTCTAAGATAATTATCCAGTAACTTTAAGTATTTTTTATCCCTTTTCCATACTTAACGAATTCCATTTCTCAAATTTTTTAGGAGCGATTAAAAATTTAGAATGAAATAAATAAAAAAGAACAATCAAGTTTTTCAATTGAGAGTTGTACTTCACTAACGGTACCAAAAAAAATTTAACCGCGTACCACATGTGTTTGGGGACGGTACGGGTATGTGGTTAGTTCAGCAGAAATGCAGGATTTATCAAGACATTCGAGAATTTCCAAAATTTTTAAAAGTAAATTTATTTAAAGCATTCTTGAATTATTTGTGGTTAAAAATAAAAATTTTAAAAACAAAATCTGTAAAAAAAAATGACTTAAATAATTTGATTTTAACATAAACATATTTTTTTATTTTGATTTTTCAACAAAAAAAAAATGAAGTGAAAAAAAAACGTTCTTGAAAAATGATTTTTTCTTTCTAGAAAACATGCTTTTGATAAAAATTTATTGGCTTAATAAATAAGCTATAACAGAGTGTTACGAAAATGCAAAAAGTTGAAAATAAAAATGAAAAACTTCCAAAATAAATACTTGGCCCAGAAAAGCAAACAATATTCAACGCTAAGTAAACCGATAGAACCTAGAACAATTGCTCACAATGGTCCACGATTTGTCGACCCTCGTAGACCGATGATACATCCGCCGAATCAGTCGGCTAAATCTGACCAAAAAACAACTGGTATTCAAGTAAACCTTGTGTCGAATGAAAGCTTTGACAAAATAAAATCAGAAAATTTAAAAGAAAAAAAATGTACTTATTACTTTTCAATTTTAAAGTTAGAATTTTTTTTGAAAAAAAAAAAAAATATATAAGTAAAAAAAATTTAAAAATTTTTTATTACTTGTTGTCAGAAAAAATTAATTTATCTTATTTTTTTTCTAAATTGTATTTTAATTTTTTTTACCTTGTAAAGTCACATATTTTAATACAGTACGCTTTTTTTTACACTGTACTGAGTTAGTGGTCGTTGATCAGCTATGCTGAAACTTTATAAATAAACAAAATTTTGATTTTTTCAAAATTTCAATTGATTTTCTTTTTTTGTAATTTTTTTCTTTATGTTTGTTAATTGATATTTATTTGACTTTTGAAAAACATTTGGAAACTTTATTTTTATCTTCCGGGAAATTTCAGGGTTTCATCGTAACAATATCCTCGATGATAATGGGCGGGAATTTTGATTTAATTGTGATCAAATTAAAATTTTTTTTGCATTATTCATTTTAGTAAATATTTTTAAATTTTAAATAAGAGCTTATTTTTAATTCTTTTTATAAAGAATCGAAAAGATACAATAAAAAATATTTTTAAGCACAATATTGTTTTTCCTTTCTATAATTAAACAAAACCTAAACCTCAATAAATGACAGTCTGTTTATAACTAAAAATAATTTTTTTTAAATAAAACGTCCAGGATTTACAAATCTTTCTCATAAGATTTCACACACAAAAATAGGGATACACAATAGCCAAAACATAGTAATACAATTGTATTATATTCTAAGATTATAGTCTAAGATTTTTTATGTTTCAATAATCCTATTAATGATTAAATAGATAAAAATTTTGGCTAGATTTAAAAGAGCAAATTTTTCAAGATTTAAAAAAATAGTTTAAAATTATCGAATCAAAAATGTAAATTCTCTTGGTCAAACTCTCGAAAACACGAGGATTTTTTCTAATTTTGGAATAGGCCTTGGTCGATATGTTAAGCTTACACTAGCCTTTAACGCAATTTTTTCGGTGTATTTTTTCTGGAATTCAATTTTGACAAGATTAATAAGGTAAATGCTCGATTTTTACGATACGTCATTATTAAAAATAGATAATGCTAAATATTACTGTATAATCTTTTTTTTGTAATAACACCCTGTCATAAAAAGCGAATAGCCTCCTTCTATGGCATGTCATAAAAGTTGAGCAATTACGCTATTTTGATTTTTTTTGTGGTATAGCTAAAATGCTGGGTCTTGGTTACAATTTTTATTCAAACTTTGCTGAAATTTTATCAAATAATTTGAGATTGGATCTCCATTACACCCTCAAAAAAAAATCCTCTCCTCACTATTTAAATACTTTTCCCTACACCGATTACAATAACAACCGATTCGAGTTCGAATTTACCAACACTCAATTCAACAAAACCGAAGCGTCATCACTGACAGTTGCGTCATTTCGAGGTAAACAAATAATACATGCATACGTGGCTTCGTTTTTTTCATTTTCAATGCGATGAAAATTTTTGAAGCCCACGACACGATAACAAAAGTTTTGATTCAAAATTGAAAAACTTCTAATTTCTAACAAAAAGAAATAAAACTAAAAAAAAAATGCTCTTGAAAGTATTCATACATACAAACTTTTAGCTTATAATTTCTAAATTGTATCGGAAAACAGTCTCTAGGATTTTTCGTTTTTTTTCTTTTTTTTAATTCGAACTATGAGAATTTCTTGTTTAAGAGGAACCTTAGACCAATTCGAAACAAAAAAGATCAAGCGTCACTTGTTTAATTTCTATCTTTGTCATTATATCTTAGTTAAATTTGACTGAAAAATTGATTTAAAATTTTGTTATGATCGAGCAAATTTATAATTAAATTTAATTTTTTTTTTTAATTTGTTGAATAATAAAAAAACTTGCAAAATTAAAAATTAAAGTTAAAAAAAAAAAAAAAGAATCTTCGAAAAATGACTTGAAATAATATTTATCTCAACAACAACAACTTTTTCTTTAATCTTATTTTTTTGAAAGAAAAAATGAACTAACAAAAAACGTTCTTGAAAAAAAAAGCATCTTTTCTTTTTTACGGAAAATGCTTTCAATAAAGAATTAAATGAAATGGCTTTATAAAAAAAAAGCTATAAAAGGGGATACAATTTTGGTTAAAAAAAATTGAACATTAAAATGAAAAAGATTCAAAATAGTTAAAAAAGGGGAAAGTTCAAGTAGTGATTCATCATCGTCATCATCCAGACTTTTTAGTCTCCATAAAAATAATTCAACTGAGCCAAAATTAATTCCAAACAATAAAGATAATAATTACAAACGATTTGTAGATCCTCCAAAATCAAGAACATATCAACAGCACATGCCGGTTCGACAACATGAACAGTCTGTAATATGTAAAAATCATCCATCAGAATATTTAAAGGAAAAAAAAACTATGTATTTTTCACTTTTAAAGTTGGAATTTTTTTTTTAAAAAAGAAAAAAAATATAAATAGAAAAATAAGTTTTAAATTGGGTTATTATTGGGTTTTTTTTCTTTTACCCAAAACAAACAGAAACTGACCAGGTTTATAATTCCTTTTTTAAGCAAACCTGTCAATTTTAAAAGTTAATTTATTTTTTTGATAATTGTTATTTTAATTTTCCTGTGTATTAATATTTAGTTTGTGTTAAGCTGTATTTGTTTAACATTTTGTTTAAGTTTTCTTTGTTAAAATTAAATTATTTATTTTGTTTTTTAACACATGTTTTTGCTGTTGATAATATTTGTAAATTTCATTTTATGTTATCCGGGTACTAAGGGCTTCATCAAAACAACATCATTGGTGATACTGGGCGGGAATGTTGTCTAAATGTAATAAAATTTTAATTTAATTTTTAACTTATTTTTAAGCTAAATTGTAATCTCTTTTAAATAATGAGTTTTAATAGGAAAATTTCTAATTTAGGATAAAATTTTAATAAAATATTTTTTAGGAAGAATTTTTTAAATTTCAAATCCCTTTAAGAAAATTAATCCTAAACTTCAATATGGAACAAATTTTATGTTACTCAAAAAATAAATTTAGAAAAAATATTGCATGATTTTCGATTAATACACTTAAGATTAAACACGATCGAAAATAAGAAATCTAAAATCCAGTTCTCCTCCTTAATTTAATAGAAAACTTAAATGATAGGGTCTCAAATGAATTGCTTTAATAAAATGCCTCATATTCCTAATTCAAAAATTTCCATTATAGTACAATTTTGTACCATCCGAAAAAATAGGGCTGCAAAAACTGTGCACTTGTGTGAGAATTGCACACAATGAAAAAAAATTAATATTTAAAATTCACAGTTTTTGCAGACCTTTTTTTTCGGATGACACAAAATTTTACCAGTAGACAACATTTTGCAGAAATTTTTTATCAATTACATATAAAAGGTTATTCTAGTTTTAATGAATTTAAATGAGTGAACTGAAATGAACTTCACATAGCCTTATTATAAACACTCTTAAAATAGTGTTTTACCAGTTATTTTTAATAAGTATCCCAGAATCAAATACCCTAGAGAGAAAGAAAGATTAAAAACGGGAAAACAACCTGATTATTTTCACGGCTTTTTTTTTTTCCTGGCTATGTAGATCGCTTAGCGACAAATTAATATTGATTAAATAAAGATATTTTAAAAGAAGGAATAGTATTTTTCTATTTCTTAGCATCTTTAGGAGGGATTTTACAGGGTAAATCTTTTAGGCTTTTTTATAGAGAAGAGATTGAACTATACTAATTAAAAAAAAATCTTTTTTCCAAAAGTCCCTTTCAGTCCGATTTTCAGCAGTATAAAACTGGAGATCAAAAAACACTTCAAAAATTTGGTTTTTACCTCGAACAATTATATCATAAGCGTATTTTCAATTTAAAAAAAGTTATATATTTTATGCTCTTTCAAACAAGGTAAATTTTATTTTCGGTTTATAGGTGTTTTATAGAGATTTTTAACATAATAACAGGTATACTTGAATGTTTACCATATTATTTGAACGCCTACACTGTTAAAAAATTCTGTAAATAATTACACAATAGAAAAGGAATTTTTTTTTGTTTTAAAAAATTTTAGTTAACAATTCTTTTTAAAATTTCCAAAATATGGTAAACAGAATATTTTTTGACATTTTTTAAGAATTTATGCGTGTTTTATAAAAAAAAAAAATTTATCAGCCATTTTTTTTCAGGAGCGAATTATCTCCTTAAATATACAAAACCTCTTTTTATTTTAGAGATTTTTTTAGCTGTAATTCTTTAAGGAATAGAGGATAAATCATAAATTTGTTTTTTGATTGTTGGTGTTTATTTTTAGGATATTTTTTTAAAAAATTTTCAAAATTGCATTAAAATTTATTAATAGTAACAAAAAATTTAATGCCCATTAAGTTTCAGGTTTGATTATACAAAAAAATAAAAAAGGATTAAAAAAAAAATTTAAAATATATTTCTAGAAAAATATACTATATAGACACTTTAAAACATCCGAAAAAGACTTTTTTTTACAATTTTAAAAAATATTAAAAAGTTAAAAATATTTTGATAAGTTTTAAAACTAATTATAAAAGATGCAGTACCCAACTCATTATCATCAATGAAATTGATATGATAATGAAACCCTTGATGATCCAGGAAGATAAAAATGAAATTTACAAATTTTTTCAACAGTAAAAGTTTATGGTGAAACAAAGCATGATTAACAACGAAATAAAAAGAATATTAAAAAAATACTTTTTTAATGGCAACTTAATATTATTCGATTCGATAAAATTAAAAAATAATCATAAATTATAAAAAATATTTAAAAAATTTATTAAAAACAATTGTACAATTTAATTTATAATTCAATTCCTTTTTTTAATTTATATTTTTTTTCTTTTTTTTTTAAAAATTCTTATTTTAAAATTGAGAATTAGAATGTTCTTTAAATGTTCTGTGTCCTTACAGCTTAAGCTTTTTGGTGAATCAATCAGATTTTTTTCTGATGATTTTTTTTTATGGCATTTTTTTGTCCAAACTCTTGGATTGGAAATTGCTGTTGATATGTACTTGATCTTGGAGAATCAATAAATCGTGAATTGTCCAAATTGTTGGAAATAGTTTTAAGCTTAATCGATTCATGTTTTTTGGCTTTATCAGCTAATATATTGTTTTGAAGCTTTTTTTTTTCAAAAAATAAAGGTTTAAGAAATGTTGATGTTTAAGCATTTTTCTAAGATCTTTTTTTTTAATTTTTAGTAAAAAAAACAATTGAATCATAATTACAAAAAAGTTTTAATTTATTTTCAAAATCTCTTAAAAAATTTACTATAAGCTAAAAGCATAGTGCGCAGGAATGAAAACTGAAAAATGAAAACTTATTTCTAGTTAAAATAGGACTGCTTTTAAATTTTTTTAGATTTTTGGAAAATAAAAGCCTTAAAAATTTCAAAATTTCATATAAAAGAGAAATTAAATACTCTGGAAAGAATATTTATTTTTGTTTAATTCTTGCAGAGTGATAAATTGGAAAAAATTTGAATTGAATAGGGTGTTAATGTCGTATTTTCAATTTGTTATTAACTTCGGTCTAAATTAAGGCTTAAATTTCATCGAATTGAAAATGAATTAAAATAGACCATGTAAACATTTAATTAGACTAAATTTAAAAAAGCTTTTTAAAATTCTTTTTGCTCGGATCGAAATGATGTTCCAGTTCATTGAATAAAGTATTGTTGAATTCGTAAGATATAAAATTGTGACCTTTTGATCTCGAACATTTGGTAATATTGAGATATCACAAGGAACGGCAAGTTACAAACAAGTTGTTTTAAACAACTTGATGTTTGTTAGAAAACCACAAACAATTAAAAAGGACAGCTAAGTTTTCTTTAATATTTTAACTTATATGAATCTAAGAAAATAAGCTCACTTCACCAGATACGTATCAAAAAGAAAAAAATGATATACTGAGTGACATTGACCATTGTGAAGTATTTTCTCAAATTCTTAAATTCTCTAATTCTTAGAATATTTTGAGAATTAATTTGACCTTATCTACTTTTTAATTTGTTACTAAATGACCATTTTTAAATCACTCGGCTACGCTGAAAAATAAATTTTGATAGTTTCGATTTGTTTTGAAATTAAAAAAAAAATGTTTGAGGATGTGTAATATGCGATTTGCATTTCTAGCAAAAAATAATTTTCAGAACCATTTTAATATTCTTTTCAAAATAGTCACCATAGAAATAAAACGATGTTAAGGGTATCGCTTCAATCAAAATCGAACACGCCAATACCTTTGACTTAAATAACTTATTTCAACAAAGAATTTTTATTTAATTTTTTTATTTTTTCAATAATTTTTTTAATAGTCCATAGTGTGGCAATAAATTATTTTATTGTAACATAGTGTGTCAATAGACACTTCGTTTTATAATTTGGTACGGGTATGGTACGAGTACGACGTTAATTCGGGAGCAATGCAGTATTTTCTCAAATTCTTAGGATATTTTGTAGAATTAGCTTTCCTTTTTTATCTCAAATTACAGAAAAAATTCGATTATATACAGATTCGATAATGTAGAATTTTTCAAATAACTATTGACTAAAAAAATGTCTTATAATTAGAACTTTTTTTTGATTGTAGATAAATAAATTGATGTTTTTCATATAAATTTATTAAACTAATTCATAGAAATTGTTCTAATTTCTAGGACTTCTTACAAAATTCTTATCCGTCATAAACTGGATCAAAAATGATCCGAAAAATTCAAAAACAAAAAATTGACATATTTTGAGGCTGTAGAAAATTCTTTTAGCATTAACGCATGAGCGTGAAAATTATATAATAAGAAAGCTAAGATGATGAAGAATATTTTTATGTTTTCAGGAAATAAGTATCCTTACAAGTAAAAGCATCCTTTAAAAATAAACCATAAAAAAAAAAAGTAAAAACTGACAAAAAACTTCCGTTTTTCCCAAAGACAAATTTTCTCTTTCTCTGGCTAAAGTTCAGTAACTAAAACAAAAATTTAATTATCCTTATTTTTTTATATATTTCTTTTTCTTTTTATCTATAAATAATGTTAAAAAATTTTTAAACTAAGCTAAAATCTTCACTTTTAAGACATTAAAATTTGTCACCATCATGCTTCGATTATGTATAAAATTCGATTATATCCAAGAGCTATAAATTTTTCATTATACATAATCGAATTTTTACTGTAATACAGCAGTTATAATGAAAAAATGGCGTTACCGTTACCGTGGTAACGGTAGGGTAACTCAAATTTTTAAATTGTAAGAATTTGATAATTATTTTAAGCAAGCTAAATTCTGATAATTGGATACTCGTGACAATATAGATCGGTAAAACATAAAAAAATCCACTCGAAAAAAATCCAGTATAAAAAAATCGACTTTAAAAAAGTGGGCTTTGAAATAAATCTAGTATGGAAAAATCCACTTTTATATAAAACCGGTTTTAAAAATATCCACTGTTTAAAATTGACGTCTCTAAAATATCCACTATCATTTTGTCGGGTCAAACAGAATTCAAAATAATATAAACAAAACTAAATCGATCGAAAATGAAAAATGTTTTAATTAAGAGGATCCTATTTTTAAAAATACAAACTTGTTCTAACTTTGATACAAAATTTGATTTTAGTTTACGAAATATAGGTCTTTGCGAAAAATAAATGATTAATTAATAAGAAATTACTTCCGTAAGCTCTTGACTATAATTTTAATGGAAAGTGATTGGAAATCTCAATTAGTCTCCATTAGAGTTATAGGCAAGAGTTAACGGTATTTAAATCTAAGTATTACTAAATATTTTCATCTTAAATATTTAAACCCCTACTTTTTCTTTTCAGCTTCTTTAATTCAGTTTAAAAAATGGATAATAAATTGGAATTTCTAAATGCTGAAAAATCATCAGCTGTTTTTTATGTTGTGAAATTTAAAATTGATGCGAAAAACAAAGTTGGAACGATTCGATGGAGATGCTGTACATGTAACAATTCGACGTATATAAATAAAAAAATTCTTCTACTGGATTTTTTTATAGTGGCTTTTTTTAAAAGTAGATTTTTTTAAAACTCGATATTTTTAAAAATTGATTTTTTTATACTTGACTTTTTTCAATAGAGGATTTTTCTAAAGTCGACTTTTTTAAAATGTTTTTTTTTATACTGGATTTTTTTAAAGTCGATTATTTTATACTCAATCTATAGATCCAGTAAAACAACCAATAGATATGGTTGAGCACTGTGGTAATTCGATGCGGCGCTTTTGGTAGGTTTATGATAGTATTAATGCCCAAAACTATTGCGAATATACCAAAGAACTTTTTTAATTGGCTTATTTAATTTTTCTCTTTTTAAGGGTAAAAATTTTAGAGGGAAAAATTTACGGAGGGAAAAAAAAATAAGGGAAATAATTTTAAGAGAAAATTTTAAGAGGGAAATTTTTAAAAGGAAAAATCATAAATGACCAAAAATTATTATATTATTAAAATTAAAGGTAAATATGAATTAATTACTAAAAAGAAAAATTTACTGAGAAAAAATTTCTTAGGAAAAAATTACTATTTTATTTTGTTTCGATAAGAAAAAATTACCGATATATTTAGAATCTATAGGAAAAAATTACCGATAAAAGATCTAAGAAAAAGAGAAATTTTATTATTATATTTTGAAGATTTGACAAAATATTTTTTTAATTTTTGTTCAAAAGATAATTTAAAAAGTTAAAAAAAATCTAATCAAATTAAAATTATACAAGTCAAAAAATATAAAATTATAAATTTACAGAATCGGGTCTATGTTTTTTAAGGAATCTAATGAACACTATTTTCTTCTTCTAATCTTATACGCTTGATAATATTTTTTGGAGCTTGATCACGATTTTTTTCGCTAATTCGCTTCCTCGAGTTTGAGGCACCATGTTTATTTCTTCACTTGAAAAAGACATTCAAGTTTTACTTCACTTCACTTGTAATTGAAGCAAAGCGCTTTGATATTATTTTTTATATTTCTTCTCTTTCTTGTATTCTCTTCAAACATCAGCTAAATTATTTTGTATTAATTTTAAAGACACCAGATTCATCTCGTATTTAGCTTGATTTCTTTTATTCGTTTAATTAAATATACGTATTATTAAAAACAAAGCGGTTTTTTCCCCAATAGCTAGAACAGGGTAAATTTTTCATATTTTTTAGAAAGTAATTTTTTCGTTAAATTGGACTAAAGTAATTTTTTCATATTTTCAAAAAAGTAAATTTTTCCTTAATTCATAAAAAAGTAATTTTTTCGTTTTTTTAAAAAAGGAATTTTTTCCTTTATTTAGAATAAAGTAATTTTTACGTGCGTCACGAAAAAATACAAATTACAAAAAAACAAAAAAAAACAAATGATTTGTATTTTATTTTAATTTTTTGTTTTTCCAAATACAAAGAAAAAACAAATTTTTTTGCAAATCAAAATACAAATAGATTTACTTTAAAAAAAAGATAAAAGTAGGGACATGAACCGCCAAATTTTAAAAAAACATCTGTTATTTTATAATAATTACTGGACACAAAAATTCATGAGAATGGCTCCAAAATTTGAGTCCAAAAATTAGAATAATCTTTTATTTATTGTCCAATTGATAATTTTTCTAAAAATACTTTGCTATGAAGCTTAATCTTTGACTCCTAAATAAAATTTAAAATCTTAAAATATTTAAACTACTGCAAATTATTTTAAAACTTGAAAATCTTAATTCTAATTAAAAATAAAATTCTTCAAACGATTAAATTGATCGAAATAAAAAGATAATATCATGGATAATAATATTGGTGATATAGAAGAGCAGCAATTAATAAAAATTCATCTTGTAAGAAGAATTTGGAATCAGCTTCTTGAGCTTTTTGAAGCCGATTCTAATATCAAAGGGCTTTACAAAATAAAATCAAGTTATGTTGACTTGCTAGAACCCGAATTAAATGAGATTGAAAAATCCAAAATTAAGCTCAAACATCTTACTTCTCGTGTCTATGAGACATCAAAAAAAAAAACACTATTTATTTAACAGCATATACAATTTGTGCTGAATGTGATCCCAACGGTTTAAAATATGATTTTTTTATCCAAAATAAGCCAAATAATGATGCTTTAACAATCGAGATCTGTGTCAGAAAAAAAGGTGAACACAAGCACACTGTAACTACAAACAACCAAATCCGATCCAAACAAAAACAAGAAAAAATTGTTAAAGAAATAAAAATTAATGGTGGATCTACCCAAGCCTTTTTGGAAGACTTGAGACCGAAAAATTAGCTGACAATATAAAAGAAGAAGTTCCGAGTGCTGGGGTAAGAAAAAAAGAAATTTTTAAAAATATTTTTATCTCTCTAAATTTAATTTTAAGTGCTGTCGTCAAATATTATATAAATACAGAAACCAAGAAACACCATTCAAAGACTTGTATTCAAATATGATGTATGTTGCATCTTCACAACAAGATATGATTCAAGGCACAAAAATAAATGGCTTTGTTAGGGAATTAACTATTTTTAACCATTTTTCGTTTATTATGCATACCGAAACACAAATAAAATCAATATAATTAATTCCACCTGAATACCGCATTTTACATGTTGAACATGTCATTTTACATGGCGAATACCGCATGTTACATGGCGAACTTGTCAAAATAAATAATGATATTTTCAGCTATAAACGTATTTTAAACCATTTTGCATTTTTGAAAGATTGTCGTGCTTTGGGCGTTGAGCAATCAAAAAGTTTAATTGTAAGCGAAATGGTCAGCTCAAGACAAGATACCGAACAAATTTCAAAATTTTACACTCTCTTATAATTATCGCCTTCTTTTTGATATGCAATTAAAATTTCGTGTCAGATTTTTCTTAGGCAAATATCCACCCAATTTTAAATGCTTTTAATAATGAGAAATTGACTATGCGGAAAGAGTTTTCAAATTTAGTAAAGCTGAAATAACTGTAGATTGACAAATCATGGCTTGTATCCTGTGCATCCCATACAGTGCATCGTTTTATTCGAAGTTTAAAAAAACAATTTCCTGTCACCAAAATTCGAAAACTCAGTGGATTTGGATTTAGTTTGCTACTCAATTCGATCGATTTAGGTTCAATCACAACATATTTTTCTCTTTTATGTCGTGCTTTTCAATATAAAAATCGAACTGCCTCCAATTAAAAAACTTTAAAACAATTACAGCTTTTGATTTCGAGGCGTCCCTATGATGAGAACGATATAATAAAGTGTTTAAATAAGATAAATAATAACAATATTTTATCAGATTTAGACGATACTGACGAGTCACTACAAAAAAAAGATACAATAAAATCTAAGTCACCATTTTCTATTTATTTTAAATCTATTCAAGAATCAATTATTTCAGAAATAAGTTCTGATAAAGAGTCTTCGGTTTCAGAAAAAAGTTATTATTGTCCAGAATTCATTGATTTCTTACAAGAAAATTTTATGCCTTATGCTTTTATATGGAAATCGTTTAGCCCTAAAGGATAAGCTAATAAAATAACTCGTTTGACAAATGGGTTAGTCGTAAAATTAAAACTCGTAAAAATGCACTTAAAAACGAAAGTCTTTCACGTTTAATCGGAATTGATAGGAATTGATCGGTTTATTCATAAAAATGATGTATTAAATGATACATATTACGTTACACTAAGAGATGATGATTTATATGAGAAAGATAATGGTGAATCATCAGATTTACTGGTCAATTAGAAACAATTTTACCTGAATCAGAATTGAATCAAGATGGTGAGCGAATTTCAATTGATGACGATCCAATCGACGAAATAGAAATGATTAGAGAAATATTTGAAGTATCTCAAGAAAATGTGAAAGAGCTTAATTATCAAGAGGCGGTTGAAAGTTGGAATAAGAGACCTGCTCCACGATATACAGTTTCAAATGATGGATTTTATCAACGAGCCATTAATGTTGAATTGGAAATAGATGAAAAGAAAAGTATATTTAAACAAGGACCTAAGAAACGTGGTCGAAATACTGAGAACTCAACAAGCAAATATCCGAAATATGATTTTCAAAAAGACCATTTTATCCTTTATAAAGTAGACTCGATTTCTATCACAAAAGAAATGGTTCAAAATTTATTAAATAACCATTGGATTGATGATGAAGTAATTGTTTTTCATCTTTTAAAATTTTTAAAATAAATTAAAAATAAAAATAAAATTTTTTAGATTATTGATTCGTATTTGACTATTATTTTAAAAGATTTAAAAAACACTTTTCTCATTCCAACCAACTGCAGTAAAGAAATTATATTAAATGGTAGACAAGAGATTTTACAGAAAACTGATTTAATTAAATTTGAGAACATAGTTGGTGGTGTGAATCTGAATTCAAATCATTGGACTTGCTTTATTGTATGTACTAAAGCAAAAAAGTTTACATATATGAATCCTTATGGAGCTAATGACGAAGAAATTACAAAAGCTTTTAAAAATTGGAATAAATTTTGTAAAACAAGAACAGATATTAATTATGATTGGATAATCAACAAAGTAGAACATTCGTTACAATCAGATGGTAATAATTGTGGAATTTTAGTTTATTGGTTTTTAGAAGTATATCTTACAGAGTCAGTTGAAATAATAGCGACTGATAAAAACAGCTTGTTAGTAAAAAGAACTTCTATCAATGATATTTTGAATAAAAATTCAAGTAAATTTATTTTAATTCAATTAATTTAGAAAAAAAATTAAAGTTTTTTAAAATTTTAGAGCCGATCGAAAATTTTTGTGGATACTGCTCATTGGAATGCAATAATGACTATAAATGCCAAAAATGTCCTAGAATTTTCCAAAAAGAATGTAATGTAAATAAAAAAAATTCCACAAGAAGGTTGTTTAAAATCTTGTGAAAATAGATCTAAATAATTTTTTGTTTTTTTTTGTTTCTCTAAATAATAAATATTTCTCTTAAAATTTTTTGTATTTTTTTGTATTTGAAAAAACAAATTAATAAAATATAAAAACAAATCATTTGTTTTTTTTTGTTTTTTTGTATTTTTTCGTGACATTCGTGTAATTTGGATACCTGAAAAAGGCACACCCCTAATATTTTACTAAAAGACACACCCGGTCGTAATTCGAAAAATAAGACTTCAATAGAGCTGGTTAATATCTCAAAAAATTATTCTTTCTAAGCTCTTTCTAATGGTACATAGCTTTTGCTTTTTTTACTTTCTTAAAATCTGAAAAAATTTTAAAATAATACACCCTGGGGTATCTCTAAATTTAGCCTTATACACCCATTTTTTTATTTTAAATTTGAATTCTACATCAAAAAAATCTCAGGTACGACCCCTACACTTATATGCTTTTCTTTTTAATTTTAAGCAAAAAGCCTGAAAATGTCTCGAAAATTTGGTACCTCTATACACCCTCCTAAAAAATTTTTCCAAATTTTCAACAATATGGTTTTTCGGTAAATCAAATACGTAGAATCTTATTTTTAGGTCAATTTTTGTTCAAACTTATTTATTTTTTAAGAAAATTAATTTTTAAAATAATAGGAAAAATAAAACTTATGCACAGACCACTAGTTAACTAATAAACATTCTGTTTTTTGACTTTTTAGTCTTTTTTTCTGATTTGGAAAATGATGAATTTTCCAAGACAACAATGGCTTAATGGTTTTTATAGTTATGTACCTCAAAACTATAAGACTAATCAAAATGGTTGCTTCAAATTGTTATTCGACGAAAAGACGCTTACGCCTGATCTTATTAATAACATTAAAACAAAGCATTTTAATTCAACCAGAAGAAATAATTATTTAAAATTTTGTACATTTAATTGGAAAGAATTAAGCCCAATGAAAATAAAAATTAATTTTTCTTTAATTTCAACTAAACAATAAATTTTAAATGTAACAAAAAATAAAAAACCTAAAAGAATTTAAAAATTACTAAAAAAATGTAAAATTGGTTAATCAAAAATGTAAAATCTTGCAATAAAAAAAGAATAAACACTTTCTTTTTTCAATTAAACAGCAAAAAAGGGATTTGTTCATCACTGTTCAAACAGACATTTTTAAGGAATAAAAACAA